>JAENPR010002429.1:0-57277 GCA_018135685.1 Themeda triandra | reverse complement strand
ATTTTCCCAAAGGAAGGCATGGTGTAAAATAGCTCTAGCACATGGATATGGTACTTCACATCATCGAAATAAGCCTCGATGCTATGCGGGGGTAAGATAAACGGTAATTTGAGGATAGTGGACACACACTTGGTCTTCACTCAAGGATAAAGAGAAATAAGGAATAAAAGAAACGGAAAGAATAAAGAATAAATCTACTGGAGCTGGTTGGTCGTATGTTGCTAGCGAAGATTAGCTAAGTCACATGTTATACAGGGTTAGAGGGACATCAGAGCCTAAAGTAACAGGGAGACCCCCGCAGCTGGTCTTCCAGCCGATAGAGGCATTTACGAACTCCTACACAACATACGGACGTGGGGGATTACAAGGGACGGACAGGGCTGTCACCACCTGCCGCCTACCCCTCAACCGTGGCATGCCGTCATATTCGAAGGCCCCCTCATATCCGGACACCACGCCCGCATACTAAGGAACTACCTATGCTCCCCCAGGACTCCCACCCTACGGATGGACGAGCTAGAACACGTGGCAAACCCGAAAGAACATCGAACCGTTACTCCACTCTCCTCGGAGACTCTAATCCTATAGAACATATGAACAATGAAGAACGGGGATGAACAAGCTATGAACTGATCATATGAACTAGGCTTTAGTTCATATGCATCAACATGAACATGATCATGACTATGCTCTAGTTCATACACTAAACAACATATAAAGTATAAGAACTTGAACAAGGAAGAACACTCCATAGGGATTTACCAAGATGTATCTCTTCTTCCTAGGAGACAAGCTCTCCTTGGTAGCTTTCCTAGCTCCAACTACTACTAGCTCTAGGCTAAGGAACAAGTGGAGGTGAGGGAGAGAGAGACCAAATGAATTGTGTGTGTAGAATGGATTTCTTCTCCCCTTTTATATGTGTGAGGAGGTCGGTTTGAGCCTGAAATGGAAGGAACACACCGCACCGACCTCCCTTGGCATTTATTGTACCGCCTCCAACCGGCCTGCCCCCCCCGTCAGTCGGGGTGGCGCGAGCGCGCCCCTGGCGCGGCCGCGCCAGGTGCCGCCGTCCCCTGACCGACTTCGGGTGGTCGGTTGTGGAGTGGGCCTGGGCCGTGTTGGTTTGGTGTTTCGGCCCATTCTGGTTCCCGAAGTGGCCCATCTCCCATTGGGGTGGTTTGGCGCTTTCCAGAAAGCGCCTTTTCGATGTTTAATCCCTGCACTTTTATATGATTCCTGCAATGACAGTATATTTCCTAGTGCACGTGGATTTGAGTTAGTTGCACATGTATATGCATATAGGAATAAATAATTCACCCTTTTTCATGTCTAATTGGCGGTATAAAATCATTGATAAGGACCGCCAACAAGATCCCAAGCTTACCCTTTGCTCGTCCCGAGCAAAGCTCGGCTTTAGGTTGTTGATCGGGAGTTGCTACTATGCCGATCATGAGTCAAGTGTACTTAGCGTATAAGCAAGATTTCTACTAGAATTTGAATCAATCAGCATGACTCGCTCACCCCCATTATTATCTCAAGACGAAATGGGGCTTTCCAGCCTTCTCGCGTCTTGGGAAATTGCAAGGCGAAACAGATTCACAAGCGTTGCTTATCATCTACCCAAGATCAACCAAGTCTCCGGAGGTTTTGAAAGTTTTTGTAAAAGAAACTCAAGTTCCTCGAATGATTCTCTCAATCGCTCAAAAGTGTTTGTACCTCACCAAAGGCATTGTGTTGCCTTTCTATCTAACCTACTACTATGGCTGAGAGTGGAGTTTTGGGTAGGTATGAAAGGTGGCTATGCTTTGGATCACAAAGAGTTGGTGAAGTCAAGGAATGAACCGTCCAAAGATTAAGACCATACACTTTGATTGAGATTTGTGCAAGTGTGTGAGGGTGAAAGATTCCTATCTCTAAATGTTTTTGGTACTCCAGGTATCATGACTCCTTTTTATTGGTGGAAGGGAATTTTGAGAGAGTATGGGCTTGATTTGGAAAAACTAAGATTTTTCTTTTCTTTTCTTTCTTTCCCTTTTTCTTTTCTTTTCTTCTTTTTTTCTTTTTTTCTTCTTTTTTTTGAATGGGAGACTAGCCGGGATTCCCGTTTGTCTACTTTGAAGCTTTATTGTTGCCCCTTGGCAATCATCATCATCTTTTTTCTCTCTTTTTTTTTCAAGAGATGCTAATGCCCAATACTCTCTTTTAGGTACGATGAAGATTTTTGGTGGGAAGGAGTCATGATGAAAGAAAAAGGAGTAGATTTTGATGGATGATAGATGAGGGAAGCACGATCCTCGGTGTAAGGGTCGGCATGCTTTTGTTTTGAAGAAGGTGCACAACTCTAGGGTCAAGAGTTGGCGTTTTTGGTGGATTGGATGAAAAGTTAGTTTGCGCGACTCGCAGTGTACGGGTCGGCAAATTTATTTGGTGGGTGCAAGTGAATCTCAATCGTGAGTGTAAGACCATAATCTTGCGGAGGTTACAGACTTCTAGTGATCAAGCATCATATGACTACTGGTTTTCGAAATAAGTTTGACAGTTACGTCATATGGCCTTGGTAGGTATTTTCAAAATCATTGAGGAACTTTTGTTTTTTTGAAAATAAAACTCCGGAAGTCAGGTTTTCACTTAGGATAGAGTCATAGCGTTGCTCGTGGCACTATATCCCACCCGGCAATAACTTTAGACGGGATCTAGCCTATGCAACCCACTAAGCTCAAGTTTTCAAGGATAAGACATTTTAGCCAATAAACTCAAACTTAGGAGAAAGCGATTATAAACAAGGTACAAGCGAGTCACGAGACGGGGCAACTTTTTCATCATTTCAACAAGGGTTGAATTAAATATTTCTATGACGCATATGTATAGGAAATGACGAAGCAATTTTTTTTTTTGAATGCGTAAGTGTTAGTATGGTACATACCTCTTATTGGGGGTCCTCCCCAAGCTTGCTTAGAACCGGGGCCCTTAAAATTTTATTCTGAGGTAACAAATTATTTTATTTTATTTGGAGTCTGTCTCCCGGGACTTCCTTATGATTGAGGATCATCCTGTAGGGTTAGCTCATAGCATACTACCAATATTCTTACTAGCAATCTGCCTCAATGATCGACAAGTCGACCAAGGTAAACTAGCAACCTAAGCACCACGCTCAAGCTACAAGTTTATGGGACATGCTAAGCTTGAACATGTTCCAAAGCATCAAACTAAGCAAGAACAGGGGCAGCAAGATAGAACTTTATTTTTGACGAGACTAAATGAACATAAATAGAATGAAATACTTATAAAAAGATAACTTACCGATTATCACCTCGGTCGGGGCTCACGGTTTATAGTCCGTGAAGCGAGACTTTCTCCCGCTCAATTTGAGCTTGATGATGAGGCGTCCGTCGCGGGAGAGTTAGACGGGACGCCTGCTTGGGTCTCCACACCATTTTTGGTGGTGTGGTGACAATTGGTGAGGATGGTGGTTGATCGGCTTCTCTTGGAGGTGCTTGCATTTTCTCCACCTTCAACACCTTTGTCTCCTCTTTAGGGATCGGCTTTGGTACCCTAGAGGTTTTGAGTGGAATTGGTTTTGCTTTTGTTTCCACTCTTTCTTGGGCTGGAGCCTTGCCCTTGTTCTTCTTCTCTTCGGGTTGCGCAGGAACGGCCTTTGATTGTGTTTCTTTTGTAGGAGCCTTCTTTCTACCCTTCTTAGGAGCTCTTTGCTCCTTCTTCTCTTTTGGCTCCTGTTCTTTCATTTTCTTTTGTTTTTGTTCCTGGGCACCCTTTGCTTTCTGCGGCTCTGGCCTTTGTTCCCAGATGATATTGGGAATTCGATTCGCACCAAGAGGTCGGACTTCAACTTCCGTGACCTCTCTTGTGGTTGGCTCATACTTGATGCGAATCATGTTGCACTCCTCCGTCTTCCGTGGCCGGAAGTGGAACTTCTCCTCGCTTCCATTGATGTTGAACCGGATCTCTCCAGCTCCAACATCAATCTGCGCTCCCAATGATCGAGGAAGGGTCGTCCCAATATAAGTGGTGATTCTTTGGTGGCCTCCATGTCGAGTACCACGAAATCCACTGGGACGAAGTATCCTCTAATCTTCACGGGAATGTCTTCGACTATTCCCGCCGGGTAGCGTAAGGGAGGAGTCCGCCAATTGGAGTGTGATCGTTGTTGGTGACACCTTGTATAATTTAGCTTGTCAAACACTATCTTGGGCATGACACTGACGCTGGCACCAAGATCACAGAGTGCGTGGTCAAACTGCTGCCCTCCAATGGAGCATGTGATAGTGGGGCATCCTAGGTCCTTCTTCTTTTCTGGTAAATCATTTAGGATTGCCGTACTACACTCTTCTGTGAGTTTGACCACAGCTGTGGATGGCAGTGGTCGCTTGTTGTTGATGATGTCTTTGATGTACTTGGTGTAGGAAGGTACATGTAAGACGTCCATGAGCGAACGCTCACATGTACTTTTCGACCATCTCAACAAACCGAGCGGCGATCATTCACGGCTTGCTTTCTTGTTCTTGTGGCGAATGGCGGATGTGTTGTATCCGGCTAATCCGGGGTCGTTCCCGATTACGCCTTGCCTTGTGGTTCGAAGATGAAGGTTCTTCTTCTTTGTGGTACTTGCTTGTTTCTGGCTGCTTGTTTAGGATATGGTGGATCACGAGTGGCCTTACCGCCTCTCGTGGTTACAGAATTCACATTCTCAAAAGTACTAGCAGCTTGATCCGATGTTTTACCGGTTGGATCAACAGGAACATCAGAGGCAATCTGAGCTAGCTGTCTTTCTATCATCTTATTAAAGCTCAACTGATTCTTGACAGCAGAAGTCAAACCTTCTATCTTTGTCTTGATGCTCTCTAGGATCTTGTCATTGGCCGACATCTTTTTGGTAAGGTTTTCGTTGATCTTTGCTTGGCCAAGTACTAAATCCTTGAGAGTAGGCTGATTCGAATTGTAATTTGCGGAGTAGTTCAAATTACCACGATACCGTGGACGGGGCGATTGTTCCATCCATTATTACCTCCTTCTTTGTTGACGATACCCGTTGTTGATGTAAGAAGCTTCTTCACGGGTTTCGGGGCAATCACTCCCCGAATGTCCATCATTGCCACAGACCTCGCACGTCATGCGAGATTCTATGGCCTTGACAGTGCTGGATGTATCTCCGGCAGCTCTTTTGTCAAACTTTTGCAGGAGCAGGTCTATCTTTGCGGCTAGCGCCTCCGTCTCCTTCACGGGGTGCGAGCCTTTTTGTTGCTTGGGTGGGGTTCTTTCTTCCCCCCAAGCTTGATTTTCTACCATTTTGTTGATTAACGCCGTGGCGTTATCAACAGTGAGTGATAGAAATGCGCCTCCGAGTGCGGCATCGAGGTGCCCTTTTGACAAGGGCGTAAGCCCATTGTAAAAGTTTTGGAGCACCGGCCATTCCTCCATCCCATGATGAGGACAGTCCGAATGAAGCTTTGGAGCCTTTCCCAAGCTTCAGAATGGGTTCCATCTCGCGTTCTTGGAAATTGGCAATTCTTCCCCTTAGAGCATTCGTTTTGCCCATGGGGAAGAACTTTGCGAGGAATGCCGTGGAGCATTTGCCCCACGTGCTCACAGCTTCTTTGTCCTTATAAAACCACTGCTTCGCCTTCCCCACAAGGGAGAAGGGAAACAGCCGGAGCCTGATGACGTTAGCTTCAATGTCCTTGATAACGACAGTGTCACAGAGCTCCAAGAAACGCTGCAAGTGAGCGTTGGCATCCTCATTGGGGAGTCCGCAAAATGGGATCCCCTGCACCATGGTGATCAGGCCAGTCCTGAGCTCAAAGTTCTTGTCCGCCACGTTGACAACGGGCCCAGTGGGCACGTTGGCAACAGCGGGGATGGAGAATTCGTGAAGAGTCTTCTGAGCCATTGGGATGGTCGCTGATGGTGCAGAAATGACCGGTTCAGCTGCCGACGGAGTAGCAGAAGAAGGAGTAGCTTTAGGCTTCTTCTTCCTTAGGAGTGCCTCCCGGATTCGGATGGAAATTGTCCGCGGGGAGAAACCGGACATACACTATCTTGTTTTCACACACAACGGAGAAAACATAAAAGTTAACTCTGCATAGACCTCGGACTATTTCTAATGAAGTTATATCCATGCCATGCTAGATTATTTTAACCAATGCCTTCCCCGCAACGGCGCCCGGAAATGCTTGTTGGCATTTCTTAGCGCAATCACTAGAATTGTTACATCCCAGTGGTCACGCCAAGAAACGCCAGGGTTGATAGTCGTGTTCTAAAGATATTGTCCGCAAGCGCACGGATCTATCATTGTAGCATTTCACCCGGAAGTATTTCAGGGTATCGTGATTTATATTTTCCCAAAGGAAGGCATGGTGTAAAATAGCTCTAGCACATGGATATGGTACTTCACATCATCGAAATAAACCTCAATGCTATGCAGGGGTAAGATAAACGGTAATTTGAGGATAGTGGACACACACTTGGTCTTCACTCAAGGATAAAGAGAAAAAAGGAATAAAAGAAATGGAAAGAATAAAGAATAAATCTACAGGAGCTGGTTGGTCGTATGTTGCTAGCGAAGATTAGCTAAGTCACGTGTTATACAGGGTTAGAGGGACGTCAGAGCCTAAAGTAACAGGGAGACCCCCGCAGCTGGTCTTCCAGCCGATAGAGGCATTTACGAACTCCTACACGACATACGGACGTGGGGGATTACAAAGGGACAGACAGGCATCACCACTGCGCCGCCTACCCCTCAACCATGGCATCTTTGTCATATTCGAAGGCCCCCTCGTATCCGGACACCACGCCCGCATACTAAGGAACTACCTATGCTCCCCCAGGACTCCCACCCTACGGATGGACGAGCTAGAACACGGCAAACCCGAAAGAACATCGAACCGTTACTCCACTCTCCTCGAGACTCTAATCCTATAGAACATATGAACAATGAAGAACGAGGGATGAACAAGCTATGAACGATCATATGAACTAGGCTCTAGTTCATATGCATCAACATGAACATGATCATGACTATGCTCTAGTTCATACACTAAGCAACATATAAAGTATAAGAACTTGAACAAGGAAGAACACTCCATAGGGATTTACCAAGATGTATCTCTTCTTCCTAGGAGACAAGCTCTCCTTGGTAGCTTTCCTAGCTCCAACTACTACTAGCTCTAGGCTAAGGAACAAGTGGAGGTGAGGGAGAGAGAGACCAAATGAATTGTGTGTGTAGAATGGATTTCTTCTCCCCTTTTATATGTGTGAGGAGGTCGGTTTGAGCACGAAATGGAAGAAACACCCCTTGCAGAGCCTCCCTTGGCATTTATTGTACCGCCTCAACCGGCTGCCCCGTCGATCGGGGTGGCACGAGCGCGCCTGGCGCGGCCGCACCGGAGTGCCGCCGTCCACGACCGACTTCGGGTGGTCGGTTGTGGAGTGGGCACAGGCCGTGTTGGTTTGGTGTTTCGGCCCATTCTGTTCCCGTGGCCCATCTCCCATTGGGGTGGTTTGGCGCTTTCCAGAAAGCGCCTTTTCGATGTTTAATCCCTGCACTTTTATATGATTCCTGCAATGACAGTATATTTCCTAGTGCACGTGGATTTGGGTTAGTTGCACATGTATATGCATATAGGAATAAATAATTCACCCTTTTTCATGTCTAATTGGCGGTATAAAATCATTGATAAGGACCGCCAACAGGATGTCACCATATCAACTAGTCTATGGAAAGACCTGCCACTTACCAGTAGAGCTAGAATTCAAAGCTCACTGGGCCATCAAGAAGAGGAACATGGATCTAGAAGCAGCAGGAGAGAAGAGAAGGATGCAAATCTCTGAATTAGAAGAATGGGGAGAAAAAGCCTATCACAATGCCAAGATATACAAAGAAAGAGTGAAAAGATGGCATGACAAGAGAATCAATATCAAGGAGTTCACACCCAGAGACAAGGTATTACTTTTTAATTCCAGGGTCAAACTCTTCGGACTAGGAAAGCTTCGAAGTAAATGGGAAGGACCGTTCGAAGTAGTAAGCTCATCATCGCATGGAGCCGTTACGCTTCGCAACAACGAAGGTACGATATTCAAGGTAAATGGTCAACGTCTTAAAATATTTTTAGAGCCCATTGAAGAAATAGGTGAAATAGATGAATTAAATTTCTTTCTCAATTAGGTAGTTGGGCCCGACCTTTTTACTTTTCGTTTTTCGGGGTCCAGGGAATTTTTCCGAATGACAAAAATATGTAGAATAGGTTGCGAAAAACCCCGAACCGGGAGCCCACCTGTCAGAGGCGGCCGCCCCTGACATGGAGTCGGCCGCCCCTTGGACTCCTCCATTCACCGCCGTCTTTTGCATTCGTGATCCTTCCATACTCTTCCTTCAGGAATTTTTGCCGATTAGGGTTTTTGAGATCGCGTTAACGCGTTATTCCTTCGGAGATTCCTTTTAGATGCTTTCCCAGCCCCCTATATAAAGAAGCCCAGCCTTAAGCCAACCTCATTCCATCTAAAGCCTCCTCCTCCTAGCATCAAGCTTGCTACGCAGCAATGGTGAAGCCTGAGCCAAACTTAGATAGGAGATTGATCCGCTTCGGGATCGATCTCAACACCATCCCAAGAGAGGAGCCTGAGAGCAAGGCCATCGTTCTTGCTGAGCCCAAACCTCTAGCCTCAATCCCTCCAAAACCCCAAGCTTACAGCCGTTGCTACTTCGCCCAACCAGTCATCGCTGCACCCAAGCCTTTGCTCCTAGATGGACCTCCACCAAAGGGTCCTATTGTGAAGCTCCCTGAAGGCACCAAGATCCTCCCTCCTAAGCACAATGAGATGCTTATGGGAGTCAAGACCAACAAGCAAGGGGAGATCGTCTGTGCTAAGTATAGCACTGGAGAGCGCTCTTATTTTGAGGGAGTCCGTGCTCATCCGAGCAAGGTCAAGTTTGTCCCTCCGAAGGAAGCCCCAAGAGCTGCTCTCGCCGCCTCAGAAGCTCTAAGGAAGCGTCACAAGACCGTTGCAGACCTAGAGAAGGTGCTAGAAACTCAGCGCGAAATTATTGCATCTCTGCAAAACTCCCAACGTGTCCAGAGCAGCAGTATTGTAACGGTCATAGATAGACTTCGTGCGCTAGAGAAGAAGACGGATAAGTTAGAGAAGAAGTTAGACGCTCTGGAGAAACAAGTGGATTAGACAACATTTATCTTAGTCGGAAAGGCCTAGTGTGATTTAGATTGCTCAGTTTAAAGTTTTAGTTTGCAGTGTGCTTAGTTAAAAGTTTAGCTCGATTTTAGTTCGGTTTTAATATTTGTAATCCAGGCCTTAATGAAGATGAAATAAAGTTATATTTATTATTGGATATGTGTTGCCTCTTTTGTCTCCACCTTGTTGTGAATGAAGATAACGAGGAATCTAGTGTGGGGGAGGCAACCAACGACGAAACTAACGAGATATCGGCGAACCATCAAAAATATTCGGAAAGATACGACATAAAGATCACGCTCGGCAAAGCGGACCCCTAGGGGCCACCTGCCAGAGTCGGCCGCCCCACATCTAGAGGCGCCCGCCCCTGGGGTGAGCCCACTTGGCTCCAGCTTTCGTCCACGGTCAGGTTTGCTTCCCTACGTTCCAAATTTTATATCGATCACATTTTTCTGATTCGTTTGGGGAACACCTTGAATTAAATCACCTGCTATATATATTGAGAAGGTAGATTATTTTAATCATGACCCCAAGATAGACTCACACCATGATAATTCCTGGGAATCCCTGTTGCTGTTGGGAACGTTATTTATAGGGACCCCATTTTACTTAGGTTGTTGAGGACAGTGAGATAGCATGAACCATGAGAACCTGATTTCTTGATGTCTAGTTACTTGGAGAATTTCTTTTCGAAAAATCTTAAATTATTAGCCACACTTCTCCTCTGTGGTAATAAATGCCTATAGAGCCTCGTCGACAAAAATCTGTAAGACCAGCACATAAGCTTTTTATTTGTGTTGAGAATAGTCTTGGCGTGTTAGAGCCATAGAGAAGGGTCTCTTACTCATATGATCAAGTGCACTTACACCCACATATATATCTGCTGCTCCTACACTGGGAGTATGCAAAAACATGCTTCCCGCCATTTATCCATCTCCTACACTGGGAGAGGATACATACACTTCTTAGGACTTCTATATGCTCCAAGGATTGTTATCATCATCTAGTATTTTGAAAGAAGATTACTATCATCATCATCATCATCATCATGCATCAGTCATCATCGTGTTCAAGAAAGTTATTGTATCCAAGATTGAGACATGGGCTATGCAAAAACAGTCGTTGTTAAAAAAAAGAGAAAGAAAGAGATAGCCCATGAGTTCTAAAGTATTCTGATCCCAAGAGAAGAAAGTTCAAAGAAGCTCAAAGAGTTAATCAGAAGAAGATCAAATCATCATTTAAGAGAAAGTCAGCAAAGCAATGTTCAAGAGATGAGTGTGCAACAGAGGAAAGGAGCATCAGTACCATCAATTTAGCCACCAAATATTCCACACACTTGCACACACTTGATCTAGAGTAAGGTCCCCCTCTCCGTGGTTCCCGTTCTTGACTAATCAATATACGCAGGTAAAAATGCTATTCCTTGAAATACCTTAAACTCCATATAAGCCTTTATAGAATAGGAGGCATACCCTTCACATGCCTCAAGTGAGTTCCATAAATACTACATACATTGAGAGATTTGAGTGCTCTATACATAATAGTGAGTTCTACAAATACCACATATAATGAGTGATTCGAGTGTGCTACATGATGGAGAAGGGTAAGCTAAGTTTTCTTTGCAAAAATATTATAAAAACTCCAAGTGACAGGATTGATAGAGAAGGATCTCTACTTCGCGCTGTTCCATCTTTCAACTCCCCAAAGTTTAATGGTAGACACTTTGAATCCCGCAGTGCAGGTATGATCAGGGATAATCTAATGTTGATGTCTTGGTTTGAGGCTATGCTTAAAGTAATCCATCCTTTTCCTCGAGTACGAGTAAAAGACAAGTGTGGGGGAGTTTGTTGACGGTCGTTAACTCATAAAATTAACCATCAACTTAGCATGCAAATGGACCTATTCATAAATACTTGATAGATATAGGGTTACCACCGACGAATTCCACGAGTTTTGGTGAATATCTATTTCGCAAGGTGACAGCTGAAAACTACCCAAGATGGTCCACATGTCGGGTTTACATAGAGAGAAAGACCGAACGGGTGAAAAATTATAATCTAGAAGACTCCAGAAGGCGACACCTGAAGCCTGGGGCCCACCTGGCATTGGCCAGAGGCGGCCGCCCCAAGGCCAGAGTCGGCCGCCCCTCCACCTGGACCAATCAGGTGGAGGCTCGCGGATCCTGCCTCCACCGACTTTGAAGATGAATAATTATCATCCATTTAGGTCAGTTTGATCCGAGGGCTGTGGTTCATCCTTGGGGGCTATATAAGCAGAGCCCCTGGCCCTGGGAAAAACCCTAATTCATTCTCCAATTCATTCCAGACTTCAGACTCCAGAGAGAGAGATTAGCTAGAGAAGGGTCCCTCGAATGGATCTATCTCTATAGGGTATTAGTATCAAGAGAGATTGAGAGAGTATAGAGTGGAGGTAGATTTGGAGGAAGCCCGGCCTGTCGGTGTCTCCTCTCCAGTGTACCTGCGGGATCAAGTCTCCTAACCCAAGACTTGGTTTCAGGATCATTCGGTAATTTCAACTTCTAATACTAGTAAGTTCGTTGTTATTATTGTTCTTTGGTTTACAAGTTTACTTTATTCGCTTCGCGTTGGGAATAGAGTAATCGTTCTTTAGCATAAGCGTGGTGCTTAGGCTAGGTTCACTTGTAGATGCTCCCTATTCGTAGGAACCGTGGTAGTAGTGAGGGAAGTGACAATCCCTTTATTACCTTTGTAATCCACTTCCCGTTGGTAGGTAAGGTAGGTCCTTTGTGCCCAGTTTAGCATCCTCTGCGGTGTCTTTTGCTCAGGTACCCCCTTAGAACAATAGTCTCAAAGCTTGCCATAGGTTAGAAGAAGACTGACGAAGGAGTTCTCTCTATATCGCTTAATTCTCGCTTGACTAGCGGCCCGGGGTAGAAGTAAAGATCGGGTTAGTCTATTGCACGTTTTCTCCTAGCGGATAAAAACAAATACGATACTCAGGACTTATCTCCCGGGTGAAGTGCTCACCGATATCCGTGCGCTTACGGATTATTTCTCTTTGATTCTTTCGTGTGCGTATCTAGTCTCAACAATGGTTGGCTTTGTGGTGGGTACACCCATGAGTTTAGTGAGTGGTGATGAGGTACTTCCCACTCATTGAAAACGGCATGTCTTGGTTCCTACGGCGGTTTCGGCACCACGCCAAAACGGGTTCACGATTTCTCCACACCCTCTCGGCGGACTCTTCGGGTGCTCTTTCATTCACTGTTCCGCAACTCAACATGATATTCTTGCACAAGATACAAAGCTAGCTCCGGGTTAGGTAACCGGATCGAGGCATTCCCATAAGTTGCAAACAAAACACCCTTCACCCTTTTCAGCAAGTGGCCTTGGACAAAAGTGTAATAGCCATAAATTTCTCTATGATGCTCAATGTACTCAAAAGTGGCCCCCTCTAACAATTTCAAGCTTGTGGCAATGCGAGTGATGAGTGAGCAAACGCCCACTCTTCCTACTCTGTAAGTGGGAACACTCATCCAATGGTTCACCAAGAGGTGGACGGGAGACACTTTCTTTTTCTTGACAAAAGCATACATCGAACATTGCAAAATTAAATTTGATCGATCTTACTTTCATCATCTCGGGAAAAAAGGTTGCTCCTATCCGGCGATGTAAAAATCTAAGTGTAGGATGTTCTATGTCTGCGGTGCGGTGCGCTAGGTGATAAGGTCCTCTAGCAATGCAACTCCAAAACCTATGCAAGTCAAAATCACCTAGTGCTGCATTTATGTCTATGACGGTATCTTGAGGGAAACCTAGAAGGTCACTAAGATTTCTCCACGAGACAGAAAATTCCTGAGCGAACATTCTAAAATAAACCCCATTTTCCGTGTGTCGGAGGGTGCTAAGGAATTCTATGGTCAAAAGTTTGATCCCTTTCTCAGTGAGGTTTGCAAATGAAGTCCATCCAACTAACGGAAAAATTGTGTCGAATTCATGAGCCATACATGTCCAACGAAGTGTCGGATCGATGATTGGTGTGTGGGTGAAGTGCTTGTTCTTGAGCTTCTTGTATATCTCCTTTTCTTGGGCGGTCTTCGGGACGAGGTCGGATGTTCTCATGAGAACTCTTCGAGATGCGATGGTGCGGAGGTGCTTTGTTGGTGGTGGGTCGACACTCATGTCGGAACCAGCCACCCGAGTTCAGCGAGATGAACTCCTTGTCACGATGCTCTTGATAGTTCCGAGATCCCCTTGAAGACGCCCTTCATCCCGCAATTTGCTCAAAAGAAACAAAAACAAACACTAGTGGAAAGAAGGATTAGCACAAGGTTAGTGGCTAGCCGTCCGAGTCGGCGGTCCAAGGGTTAGTCGTTCTTCACAAAAAATGTTTCTAATTTCGAGGTCTTGATTTCGAAACGAAACCTCACCTTAATTTTAGATTGGCTTTACCCTATTTGGACAAAGCATCTCCACTAATTTTATGATGATCTACTAAGCACTATCTCTTCCCTTCACTTGCTACTAAACTCTTGCTCACTCTCTAATTTTTCTACTCACTTCTTCTCCCTCTCTACTCTCCTTCTCTTCTCTCTAGCTCTCCAGAAAACTCGAAGTCGAGAGCAGCTTGTTTGGCTAAAATTCTAGAGTGTGGGTGGTGCAAGAAAGCCATGGGAGGAGGCCTATTTATAGGAGAGGAGGTGAGGGGGCGGGCGCCCCAATGGTTGGGGCGGCTGCCCACCAGGAGTGGCCATCCTGGCTGCCCTTTCACATGCCCTTGCGTGATCTTTTGTCAATCCAAAAAATTGTCTCGGTTTGGTGGGTTTGGAGGTGGAAAAGAGAAGATAGTGGAGGTGAGTGGAAGTGGATGAAATTATGTGATGGGATGTATGTGAGGTGAAGTCTATGACATGTGGGACCCTGTCGACGAAATATCGGCGATAGTCCGACCAGGGGTATGCCCTGACCGGTAATGGATTGGCGGAAGGCGCACGAGATTGCGAGCAAGACGTAAACAGGGAGCAATCACACGAGGTTTACCCAGGTTCAGGCCGCAAAGATGCGTAAAACCCTAGTCCTGCTCTCTGTTTCGATTATGATGTGGATGTATGAGTACGTGCGTTATGCCGGTTACGTCCTCCGGCATGGGGGTCCTTGCTCTCCTTATATATCGCGGGAGCAAGGTTACAAGTTGGAACTAGCCTATCTGGTACTAAGTTTATATACTTTACAAGTCTAAACTTTCCTATCTCGGCTAGGTCTTGTCCTCCTTGTCGGTCTTCGATATTCTTGCTGTTTTTAGGGGCATCCAGGCCAGCCTGAGCCGATCGGTCTTGAAGCTTGATGGGCCGGCTGGTGATAGCATGTCGGCCCAAACTAGGCCGTGAGGGTATATGGAGTTTATACCTCCACGAGCTAGTCCCCGAGCATCATGGATCTTGAGGAAAAAACACCGTCTTGCTTGGTTGAGTGAGAAAGGGTGGTCGGACACACGTTCGACATGTGGTCCGAGCAGGGCTGGAGGACCGTCTAATGCTTCCGACCACACTTTGCTTACACTTGGTTGACGTTTTTGGTTTTGACCGAAAGATTTATGATGCTCCTGAAAAGAAAAAAGAATTTTGAAAAGGGTCCCAAATCTGGAGACGTGGGCCCACGTTAGTATGTGATGCCTGCCATCACATGTTATCTGTCGCGATTGGTTGTTGCCTTAGCTTAGTTTTGAACTAAACTTCTTTGTAAAGAGAAAGATTCAGGCCGAGTCATGCAAATGACGTGGGCCCACGTAGTCCCCGAGGTTCTGTAAGATACTATATGTTGCGGCAAGCTCTAAAAGAAGGATCTAGCCCATGTTACCTCTCGGTGACGTGGGCCCACGTAGTCCCGAGCACGAGATGAGGTGGAACACGTTATGTCGGGGTCTCAAAAAGAAGACAACGATCATTATATCGTGCTTTTTATGTGTTTCCGACCACTCTTTGAGTGAGACCGAAGCGGAGCCAAATTTCATTTGGGCTGGTCGGTTTGAACCATGCCATGACTTTGTCATGATTAAGTTAAGCGGCTTTGCTACTTAACTCGGTCCCAGCGTGGTTGTGAGACCATGGTTTTGAATCTAAACCCATGAAATAGCTTAGCTATTTGTGTGCCGAAATAACCGGTATCATTGGCCAAAAAATCCCGGCTCGGTTTGTCGGATTGTGTGGGTTGAATTGTTTATGCTATCTTGCAACTTTGTTACGGCGGGTTGGAACAGACTTTGTTGTGAACCCGGTCTTTTTAGCGAGGCTGTTTTAAGACTATAGCAAAAGAAATGCAGACTTAAATGACCTTCGGTAGCTTTGCTCACCGGGTCGGCTTTCGGGTTATCGGGTAGGCTGTGCGTCGTAATGGGAAATGTTTTATAAATTTAAATGGGGAGAGAAAAACTGACCAAAAAGGCCTTTTAGCTTGAAGCGGCCCGGTTTTCCGGCCCATTAAGGAAAAACCCTAGTGTGGTTAAAAACTCTTGGTGCTGCCATCATTTGGTTTGCTTGCATTTTGCCTATAGCTCTTGCAATCGGTTCATTCTCGCCGCCCAAACTCCGTGCCTAGGGTTAGCTCAAGTAACCGCATCCTGTTGTTTCGAGGGTCATGGCGAAGAGGCGTCAATGCAACGGGGAAAAGGAAGGAGAAAAAGAGCGAGAAAGAGTATGAGAAGCGAGATGAAGCAGATTTGGTCGCCCACTCAATCGACGGCGGCGTCGGTGAATGCTTTGGCGAGATGGCGGCATGATCCCGCCGGCATCCTTTGGAGTATGGTGTGTGCCACCTCGAGGTGAGGCATTCCCCGCCCTTATGATGGCGAGATAGTTGTATTCGAGGATTATTTTATCGGGGATTAGGTATCCCAATCCATACTTTCTTGGTGGAGCTTTGTATCCTTTGGAAGATATCGCTCGTAACCTCCACCCGAACTCAATTATGACAATTGCGCTCTTTGTTGCTTATTGCGAGATGTATCTTGCAATTCCCCCAAACTTCAATGTCTTCCATTATTTTTATGAACTCGAAGAAGAGGGGAAACTTGGGTGGTAGTCCGAGTGGCCGGGGCATGCTATATTTCTCTTCGTGATGGAATGCGCTCCCGCTGGCTATCTTTCACCCATACCGATAATGTGAAGGACTAGTTCAAGAAGTGGTTTTATGTAAATGACAATGAGCGGGGAGACTGTTCCTTGTGATATTACACATATTCCGAACCCAATCATTTTTGGTCGGATAGACCAAATGCTACCGAGATGATTGAGGTGAATGAGATAATTGCCATGATGAACTTCAAGGGTCTCGAATGGATTTACAGATTTGCAAATTGTTTATATCTCTCGCCGTATTCGGCCTACGAAGGAGAGATTTAATTTTTTGTGGGAATATCGTCTAAAAGACGACCCTTCTCATGAATCTCCGGAGGAAATTTCACTTGATGACATTAATCGAGACTTCGAAGATGTTCAAACGTGGGGAGGATACTCATATCCCTCGTCCTACCATTAAGCCTTATGATTGGAGGATGCCGCCTCCACCGGTATGTTTCTGCTTACTTATTTGTTTCTTCGTATTCGGACGTTTTTTGGTATTCTTGCCGTTGGACTGATCTTCATGTGTTTATAGGGCCGTCATATATACGTGTCCCGAGTACCTCTTGATATTTTGCCTCTTTGGAGAAGCTCATACCCGGCGTACGGTTTTTGATCGAGGTATTGACGGGATGACGGTGGGCGATGATCTTGTTGATCCCGATGTTGATTAGTCGAAGGCGGAGGAAAACGGAAGGTTGTTTATGAGAAGAAGAAATGATCTGGCATCTTGACCGGTGGAGCTTTATCATTACAACCATGTGCTTCGGCGGCCGAAACGTCGGCGTCATCGGATTGCGAATCGTCGGATCCCGATTCCGATTGTGGAGACGAGCGACTCTTTGCCGAGTTTGCTCGGCGCAAAAATTGCGCTCGAAAGTGGTCGGGATAGCGCTCTCCCTTTGTTGCGGGGAGCTAGTCGTGTCGTGGAGCGGCCTATGTCAACGGCCGACCCAGTTGGTCATTCGGAGACCTTGCACGGGATAACTTCTCGGGTCGGTCTGTGGATGGTCGGAGTGCTCCTGCTGTCATCGTGGCCCAAGATGAAGAAGCTCTTGCCGCCACCGATCCTTCTTCTCCTCTTCGTGATCGGTGGTGCGGAATGACTTTGATGTTGGTACATCTCGTCCCTTCTAGGGATGAGGAGACCGATATGCCAGGTGGTTTAGTCTGCATTTTGAGCGATCCTGAGCCGTAAGTTTTGCAAACTTGTTACTTTTTGCTATGCCCCCTTTTTTTTAATTCTTTGTAAAAATTTTCATTGCGGGGCTCCTATTGTTGATGACTTGGTCGGGGACCCTTTGGGTCATGAAGCTTTGGTCAATCTTGGAACAAGCCGGAGGCATTCCCGAAGTCATAACTCCTGCCGCCAATGCCGTCATTGATCAAGAAACCATTCCTGGTTGTGCCACTTTTTGCGATGCTTGTTGATGATCCAGGGGATAGTTCTTGCAAATGTTGTTCTTGAACTGCGGTGGTCACTTTCGGGTATCAACATCATGGCCTCCGCTAGGGATACTCGGCCATCTTATCCGGAGTAGCGTTAGATTCTTCCCTCGGGCTTCTTCTGGAGGGTGATCAATATCGAATATGCATTTGGGTAGTTTTAGACCCGGTGCATCGGCAATGGAGACGCCATACGAGATAATGGAAGAGGTCGGGGGAACTTCTTCTCGTCCCCATATACACGGTAGCCGCAGCTATGTTGCTCGTCAAGATGACAACGGTGAATGGCACATTTTTGAAAATGTTACCGGGGTGCCGTTTCGATGGTTTTGAGCAAGTGTTTGCTGATCTTCGTGCTCATATTAAGGTTGGTACTTGTTTTTGGTGAATTTTTCTATTTTGCCCGTTACGTCGCGTTGTGAAGGATCTCTTTTGCGGGTAGTTGAAGATGTTCTTTGAAGAGCGCCGTCTTTGCATAGAGCAATTCAAACCGACCATGTGTGAAAACGGTCTTCTGCGGAAGCAAAATGAAGATTTGGAGCGGCGGATCCGTGTTCACGAAGGTCGTGAAAGGCTTTGGGAACTTGAGAAAGATTCCTTGTTAAAAAAGGTTGCATCCCTTCGAGCAAAACAAAGGTTTGTTTTACTCACTCCTGTTACTTGTTGTTTTAACGAGAATATGTCGGTACTTGATTGTACTTTGTAGGTTTGGAGAGTGATAAAGCCTTGATGGCTGCTGAAATTGCTCGTCGAACGAAACGGAGAACAAAGCCCGTGCGAAGTTGAGCGCTTGGAGAGGGAGGCACGAGGTGCGTTTTCTCCTTTTTATCTTCTCATTGTTGTTTCGATCTGTGTCTTATAGGTTATACTTATGTAGAAACGCATGAGCGTCATATGGCGCAATTCGGCGTCTTTGAAAAATGATAATCAGCATCGACGGAGCGTTACTGTCCATGGCGAATGGATTGCAACCTCTTTCTTGTTCTTGCGCGGGCGAAGTGAGGCCGACAAATCCCCTTCTCGTTCCGAATTCGTTGTGGATCAATGCCGTCGTTCGTGGCGTTTGCTTAAGGAGTTTGTCGGGAAGGGGGAGTCGCTTTGTTGCGTCAAGTGTTCGGCTCTTGCGCGGTCTCACTTTCCTCGGGCGATTTCAAGCGTTTGTAGTCCGGGAGGCTGCGGATACCTCTCCCGAAAAACTCGAGAGATTTGCAAAAGGCTTGCCGGGGCACCGCTTGTGTTATTCTTGACAAGATAGATCTTGTCCCCGGAGAACAATGATTTAAAACTTCAGTCAGGTGTGGTATTAAACTCTGTGGTGCTTTGCACCGTTTTGTAACAATATCGGTGTGTTTTGATACAATTGGTAGTTGTATGTCGAAAATGATTACAATTGCCTTGGTGCTAGGCATAGAATTTTATTAAGTGTTCTATGTGCCAAGAATTTGGCAAATCTCTAGGTGGATCGTCTAGAGTACATAGTTTATAAGTCGTTGGTCTTGTGGCTTGCTTTGACTAGGAAGGGTCCTTCCCAATGAGATGATAATTTGTGGAGGTCGTCTGCATTTTCGAATTCTCTTGAGGACGAGGTCTCCGACCACAAAGCTGTCTCTCTTTTACATTTACATTGTAATAGCGCTGTAGAGACGCTAGATATTTAGCCGTTCTTGGGAGTGTTTCCAAGTTCCGCTCTTCTCTGAATCGATGATAGTTTTTCGACTTCATTCGTGGCTTCTTCGTCATAATTTTTTGTTCTTGGTGAGCCAAATGCTACTTCATCATCCGGCAAACCGCTTCAGCACCAAATATCATGAAATAAGGTGAGACATAGGTATTTACGCTTGGTTGGGTTCGGAGTCCCCATATCACGGTAATTCGTGATACCATCTTCCCTGGATGGGTGTCGTTGTCTCGATATAGCCTTTTTCATAGGGCGTCTATGATCATCCCATTTGCTCTTTTGACTTGACCATTAGCTCGAGGGTGAGCTGCGATACATATTTTACTTTTGTTCCTAAGTCTTCGCAAAAATCCCAAAATTCACCGCCCTGTGAATGTGGATCCCAAATCATTATAAAAGGTGTTGGGTACGCCGAAACGATGTACGACGTACGTTAGGAACTCAACGCTTTTTGAGCATTTGCCTTGACTAAGGGCTTATATTCTATCCATTTTGAAAATTTGTCTATAAGTACATAGACAAATTGATAGCCGCTGGGCTTTTTGAATGGTCCTATCATGTCTAGTCCCCAGCATGAAAAGGGCCATGCGGCTGGTATTGTTTGAAGCTCATGTGCAGGGACATGAATTTGTTTAGCGAAGAATTGGCAACCTTTACAATGCCGAACTAGTTTCTTAGCATCGGCGAGTGCGGTTGGCCAAGTAAAACCCGCTCGTAATACTTTTCCGACCGGTGTTTTTGATGCTTTTGCATGATTTCCACACATCCCTTCATGAATACGTAGTAGTAGTTACGCTCCTTCTTCGAAAGAAATGCATTTTTGCAAGACTTCGGCGCTTGCATTTTTGCGTATAAGTTGCCCATCGACTAGGACATAATGTTTACTTGCGTCTTATGAGGCGCTTTTTTTCTATTTTATCTGTCGGTGTGTCCTCATCAATGAGATACCGAATAAAGGGAATTCTCGATCTGGCTTTATCTCCTTTGTTTGTTCCAAAGGTTCCACGATGGTATTTGCTCGTTACATCCCTTTATAGTTGAGGGATCTTGTCGCTTTCTTTTCTTTGGATAAATAACTTTGGAGTTATCTATAGATTTTTTGCCGATCTTTTCTTGGAGCACTTATTCGAAAGGTCTTTGGTCGGATTGCAGCAATGATACTTTTGTTTCTGCTGGTCGGAGGTGGGCCGCGGTATGCTTTGCTGAATATTATCCGCTTTGGTTTTGCCGTCGATGGATCTGTTTCTTTTTGTGGTGGTTCTGTGCTTCCTCCCGGTGACGAAGGTAATAGTAGATCTTGAACAAATACGTCGGGTGGCATTTTTGCTCTTTCGGATCCCAATTTAGATAATTGGTCCGCAAGTTTGTTCTTTTCTCTTGGTATATAGGTGAATTCCAAGCCATAGAATTTATTTTCTAGCTTCCTTATCTCTGCCACGTATGCTTCCATTTTTTCATTAGTACGGTCCCATTCTTTGTTGATTTGCTTTGGACAACTAAATTAGAGTCTCCAAAGACGAGGAGCCTTTTTATACCCAATTCTATGGCTATCTTGAGGCCGTGAAGTGCGGCTTCGTATTCGGCCGCGTTATTTGAAGCTTTGAAATGGATACGCGCACGTATCTTAGGGTATCACCGCTTGGTGCTTTGAGCACGACGCCGCGCTCCTCGCTCCTTTTATTTTAAGGGAGCCATCGAAGAACATTTCCCATCGTTCGGCTTCATTTTGAAATGGTGGTAGGGACATGTCCGTCCATTCTACTAGGAAATCAACCAAGGCTTGGGATTTGATGGTTGTACGGCTTTGAAATTTTAGTGTGTATGGGCTGAGCTCTATTGCCCATTTGACGATCCGACCACTTTGGCGTCTTTATTGCGAAGAATGTCGCCAACGGCATGTTGTTACTATTGTGATCGGATATGTGTCAAAGTAGTGTAGCGACTTTCATTTCGTTATTAGGATCCCGTACAAAAGTTTTTGTACGTGTGGGTATCTCTGTTTGAGTCGTTTAATACTTCGATGTAGTAGACTGGTCTTTGTACGCCATATGTATGTCCCTCTTCTTGTCTTTCGACGACTATTCTTGTGCGACCACGCGATCGGTAGCCGCAATGTATAGCAATAATTCTTCGTCATCTTTAGGTCTTTGTGCTTGAGGTGGCGATGTTAAATATGTCTTGAGTTCGAAGAAGGCTTTGTCTGCTTCGCTTGTCCATTCAAATTTTTGCTTGGCCTTTAATAGTTTGAAAAAGGGGAGGCCTTTTTCGCCAAGTCTTGATATGAAGCGGCTTAAAGCCGCCATGCATCCAAAAGAGTAAGTTTCGGATATCTTTTATACCTTTGGGTTGCGTCATTTTTAAGACTTTTGCATTAACTTTTTCGGGTTTGGTTTAATGCCATCTTGGCTAACTATGTTGCCGAGTAGTATCCACGATGGTACTCCGAATATGCATTTACGTGGGTTTAATTTCCACTTGAAATTTGTTTAAAGCGACGAAGGTTCGCTCTAGGTTTGAAACTAAGGATCCGCTCTCCTTTGTTTTTACGACTACGTCGTCTACGTATGCTTCGACCCGGTTTGGTGGAAATTTCTTTTTAAAGACACTCTTGGATAGCGTTGGTATGTTGCACCAGCATTTTTGAGGCCAAACGACATGGTCGTATAGCGGTATCGCCGAAAGGCGTGATGAATGATGTTTTTATTTGATCGTGAGTTGCTAGGGCTATTTGGTGATACCACTGAATAGCAATCTAAAAAGGACAACGTTCGCGACTGCGGTTGAGTCAACTACTTCGTCGATGCGAGGTAGTTTGAAGGGGTCTTTAGGGCGTGTGTTTGTTGAGATCGGTATAATCAACACACATTCTCCATTCGCCATTTTTCTTTTGTACAAGAACTGGATTGGATAGCCGATCGGGATGATACACTTCTTTTATAAAACCAAATTTGCTAATAGCTTTAACACTTCTACCCTAATCACCTCCTTTACGTCGCGAGCAAACCGTCGTAATCTTTGTTTGATTGGTTTGGCGGTTTTCGAGACATTAAGGAAGTGCTCGACCTTTTCCCTTGGGGCCTTTGGCATGTCTGTGGTTTCCAAGCAAATATGCTTATGTTGTCCGTAGGAATTGGACGAGCGCGTCTTCCTATTTATCATCTAAATTGGCTCCTATAAGAGCAGTTTTCTCCTTATCTCCGGGGATGAGCTCGATCTTCTTTGTGTCATTGCTTTTGTTGGCTGACCTTTTTGATCGCTTGACTGGATCGAAGGTCGGCTTCGGGTATCTCTGTTTTGCTTCAAGGCATGTTTGTTCCATATGGGCTTTGAGGTCGCTGGTCGGGCTGGCGCTGCGTAGGCGTTTGTTTCGCGATCGTGAGCCATAAGCACATTGCCTCGAGAGAAAGAATGCCCTTTGATGTTGGCATTTTTAACACTAGATATCCGTAGTGAGGGACAGACCATGAACTTTGCGATCCACTGGTCGACCGAGTATGGCGTGGTAAACGCCTTCGAAGTCGGCTACAATGAAGCGACGTAGTCTTTTCGAAGTGTTGTCTTGTTCGAACCCGAACGGGTAGAGTTATTTTTCCCAATGGCATTGAAGGTTTGCCTGGCATGACTCCCCGAATGGTGAGTCGTAAGGTTCGAGATCTTCGATTTTTAAACCTAGCTCGCAAAACGCTTGTAAGAATAGAATGTTTAAAGCACTTTGCCGCCATCTATGAGTACTCTTTCCATACGTATATGATTAACGACCGGTCGAGTACCAAGGGAATCGCCCGGCATCGGTATATTTGCCCACATGTCGGCTCTGTTAAAGGTTCTTGGTTGTTCCGACCAGTGGAGCTTTAATGTCTCGTATTTGGTCCATCGGACTTAGCGATTGCCATGATCCTCCTTTTTAGTAACTTTTTGTCCCGCGAGTTTTCGAGACCAACTTTGCCGCCAAAAATCATAGGCGACAAGTGTTTGGTGGGCTCGTTGAACCGATGCCGAGGATCTTTGTCGCTCTTCTTCTTCTTCCTCGGCCTTGTCCTTACATTCGGGCCGTTTCTCCTTACTTTGTTTTATTAATCTCTGTTTCTTGGCGGCTGCCCCTACTTTGAAAATTGCTTTGTGAATCCACGACACTCGCCCATGGTATGCCCTTTTCCTGGGTGTTTAGGGCAGTCCCGGCCTAGAATCTTCTCATATTCGGATCGAAGTCTCGCTTCTTTTCTCGCTAGGTGGTACCGAATGGACGCGTTGATCTGTGTCTCGCTATAATTGTTTTGTATGCGATTGTCGCGTCGTCGTTCATTGCGACGGTTATTGTCACGTCTGTCGTTTCGCGCATGTCTTTGCGTTGCAAATCTCTTTCTCTCACATCGTTTCTTCGAAGTTTTTGTATCCTTGTCCGGTTTCGGGCAATTGTTGCATGGCATCGTCAACTCGGCGAATTCACGGGCTATTCGAACATCTCGTCGGTTGTAGTGGGTTGTCTTCTCAAAAGTTCTTTTCGTAGATCAATATTTCCGGGTTGTCGTAATCCCATGCGAAAAGGGACACGACTTCGACTAACTGAAATATCTGGAATTGTTGTCCGGACTTCCGAGAAGCGTCGTATGTAGTGACGTAGTGGTTCATTCGGGTAATCGACGATCTTTGCTAGATCGTACTTAGTGCCAGCTGGGCATGTTATTCTGTAGTTCTCGATGAAGAGATGTCGCGGTTGAGGCCAGTTGTGAATCGACCCCTCTCGTTGTCGTAATAACCAATTATTCGGCCCACTTTGTCGAGTACGATAGGGAGGTAATTGGCCATGACGTGTTCATCCCCTCCAAATGCTCGTACGGCTACTTCGTATAAGAGGATCCAATGCTCGGGTCGACCTTGCCATCGTACGTTTTGATGTCTCGGTATCCCGAAACTTTTGGGCCGGACTACCTCTCGTAGGGTAGCCGAATAAGGCTTTGGTCCCGAGGCATCCATGCGAGCTCGGTATCGGTTGTTGATGACTGCTCGGAGGTCATTGTCGTCATATTGTTCATCATGATGGTGATTGAAGGGTTGACCATAATCTCTCGTTGTCTCGTGGTTGATCTGTCTTCTATCATTGTGTCTCCGGTGAAATCATTTGTGAGGAAAATTCCCACAACTCTCTCCATCGTCTTCGTAGTTGTTGTTGTTAGCACCTCCCTCTCTAGAGTCCGGGATTTGATTGCCGAAGAAACTACGCGCCGGTGGCTTCGAGAGATGCGGTAGGCGCGCTTGTTCTCTCATATGGTTCACTTGAGCTTTAGCGGCTACTAGAAAATCAATCGCTTCCTCAATTTGGGGAGTTTGAGGAATGTTGGCCGTCTTGAGGCGGTCAATAGCAACCGCAGATTAGCACTTGGGGTTGTGTGAACTTGTCTTTCGTTTACAAGGTCGAAATCATCGGCAAGATTTCGCCGAAAACCCTGCGTCGTCCGACCATACGATCTTGGTCGGCAAATACACCGGATTGCGGCTTCGTTTTGCCTCCGTTGTTCCCGGCTGCGTTTCGACCCTCTCGCCGTTGCCTTTGTTCGTCGGTTTCTCCATTGATGGTGACCACGTTGTCACCGACATGACATACTTAACGCGTTCCCTAGGGCCGGGAGGAAAGATGGGAATTGCTTTGTAACTCTTGAGTGGATTTGGCCGGGTTATGGATCTCGACTGAATTTCCTCATGTTCCTCTCGGTCGAACACGGTGAGTTGTAGATCTGGAGTAGTGTCGATACGCTTGGTGCTTGTTGTTTGCGGTTGTACCTCTTCTTCGTTGTCGGAGTAGACCATCGTATGGGCGGATCCCGAGAGTTCTAAGATATTGTAGTAATCGTCGAGTCCGGGCGTGTCCGGGAGTAACGTCACGTGTTTTTTCTAGAGATTGGTCGTCCGTGACTTCTTCGAGCGCACATGGTTGACGATATGTCCTGCGGGTGCGTCGAAAGCGTAGCCAATCATATCCGGACGCGGATCGGGGATCCGGTTGTAGCCTTTGAGGTAATCTCGCTAAAAGTTGGTGGCCGAATAGGTCGGCGGTGTTTGGCAACCCGTATGGGAACGGTGATGCAACCCTTGGATCTAGGATCTTGCGATCCGATGATTTTTGTTGGGCGTTTTGTTGGCGCTTGGTCCGTTGAAGGATAGTAGGTGATTCTTGCTTTGATTCAATCTGGATAGATCCAAATCGAGCAAAAACTCCATGAGCCTATCCTGTTGATCATGAGTTGCTTCGAACAGATCGACCCAATTTTCGTCGGTGGTTGATTGGTGCCTAGAAGAAAAGGCCGGAGTTCGATAACTCGAGCTTTGATGATGATGCCTCGTCCGAGGAGGCAAAGGATTTGTACCTTCATTGCTTTGTGGAGCTAGGATCAGGCGGACCCTCGATGTATGAGGTGTCCGGAGCGGTTGTCCGAGTCATCGTCCCAACGGTGAAGGTGAGGCCGGCTTCGAAAGTCATGGAAGCCGGAAGGAAACCATCTTGATCGACGTGAAATCTCGGTGCGCACCCTACCTGGCGCGCCACCGTCGACGAAATATCGGCGATAGTCCGACCCGGGGTATGCCCCGACCGGTAATGGATTGGCGGAAGGCGCACGAGATTGCGAGCAAGACGTAAACGGGGAGCAATCACACGAGGTTTACCCAGGTTCGGGCCGCAAAGATGCGTAAAACCCTAGTCCCGCTCTGTTTCGATTATGATGTGGATGTATGAGTCGTGCGTTATGCCGGATTCTCCTCCCTCCGGCATGGGGGTCCTTGCTCTCCTTATATATCGCGGGAGCAAGGTTACAAGTCGGAACTAGCCTATCTCGGTACTAAGTTTATATATTTTACAAGTCTAAACTTTCCTATCTCGGCTAGGTCTTGTCCTCCTTGTCGGTCTTCGATATTCTTGCTGTTTTAGGCCGTCCGACCCCTGAGCCGATCGGTCTTGAAGCTTGATGGGCCGGCCTGGTGATAGCATGTCGACCCAAACTAGGCCGTGAGGGTATATGGAGTTTATACCTCCACGGACCCGGGGTGAGGGACCCACCAAGCACTAAATGCCATGAAAATAAACAATGGAGAAATTTAAATGAAGGTAAACTAATTTAATTGCATGAAATGATAAATTTTTGTGCCACCACGATAAAATATTTTTGGCGGGTTGTCACACACCGTAAAATTATTTATATGGGGCGTAGAATTTTTATAATGCAATGCTAAAAATAAATATGTCCGAGAAAATTATAAGAGATGCAATTTTAAAACGTGGATAAATACGAGTTACCTTTCGGCGAGGGTTCGGATTTTTAAAGTCCTCTCGAATTGGACTTTCAAAAATATTTATTCCGTTGATGTTCCCAGAGATGTATCCTCTGTCTCTGGTGCTTGTACTGTATGATCTTCTTCTACCATCCTTACGGATTTGTTGAGCTCTTGTTTTGACTTGAATGCGAATTGCTCTTCTTGTCCATTTATAGTGAACTTGATTTCTCCTTTCCCGACATCAATGTGTGCATTGGCGGTGCTCAAGAAGGGTCTTCCAAGGATGAGTGACACCTTTGAGTCTGGATGCATATCCAGTACTACAAAGTCTACTGGCACGAAGAACTCTCTTATCTTGACTGGGATGTTTTCAGCAATGCCCAATGGATAGCGAACCGATTGGTCGGCTAGTTGTAGACACATTGATGTTGGCTCAAGTGCGGTGTGGTTGAGCTTGCGGTAGACTAGCTGCGGGCATCACACCGACACTTGCTCCAAGATCACGAGTGCATTATTGAAATATTGATCTCCAATTGTGCGATCGATAGTGGGACATCCTGGATCTTTCTTCTTTTCTCGGTAGTTGGTTGAGGATGGCCGCACTACATTCTTCGAGCTTAGCTTGATCACTTCATTGGATGGCGGTGGTCTCTTCTTGTTAAGAATATCTCTTATGTACTTGGCATAAGTGGGGACTTGTATGGCATCCAGCAGAGGAATATTGACATATAACTTTTGAATTACCTCTACAAACTTACCAAACTGCTCATCTGTTTGTTGTGGTCCTCTCTTCCTCCGAGGAAACGGTAAGTAGTTTGTATCTCGAAAATTTTGTCTCATTTCCTAGTCTTGTACTGGCTCTCGTACTGGCTCTTGTGGTAATACTTCTAACTCAGGTTGAAAGTTTTCTTCTTCTGCTACTGGTGGTAGCACGGATGGCCTTTTTGCTCCTTTTGGATAGGGAGGATCTCTGGTGGAACTCCCTCTTCTTGTAGTAATAGATCTTACCCGCTTTCGGGGTTAGTGGCAACAGAGACAATGCAATGGCCACTGTGCTATCTTTGCTTCTATCTTTTTATTAAACTCTAGTTGATCATTAATGGCGGAGGAGAAACTATCCATTTTAGTGCTTAAATTTTCCAAGGTTTTGTCATTAGCAAAAGCCTATCCTCCATAGATCGGTTGATCCCGGACTTGTAGAACCAACTCTCTTAAAGTAGGCTACTTTGCAAAATTACCTGACTGTGTACCTTGGTTAATTGGTGGTTGCCTCCAATTAGGTTGATGTGGAACCTTCCTCATGACAGACTTGAATTTTGTTTGTATGTTGCTTCAATTGCCCTCGATCTTCCTTGTACTTGGCCCTCGGTCGAGCCGGTGGAGTAAGGTATCCATTTTGGTTGACAATGCATTTACTTCTTCAATTGCTTCTTCACTCGGTGGCAATCTTGAATATTGTCTTGGGACCAGCCTTGATTATCTGCTATCTTCTCCATAAGTCTCTTAGCTCTCCCCAGAGTGAGTGACAAAAATGATCCTTCAGCAGTTGCATCTAGGTGCTCACGCGTCTTTGGAGTTAATCCATGATAGAAACCTTGCATGAGTAACCATTCTTTCATTACATGATGGGGACAATCTTGGATATATCCTTGCAAACACTCCCATGCTTCTGACATGGTCTCCGTCTTCTCGTCGTTGGAAGTTGGTAATCTTTCCTCTTAAGGCATTTGTTTTGCCTATTGGGAAGAATTTTGCTAGAAAGGCCTTGGAACACTTCGCCCATGTATTGATATCTTCTTTATTTGCATAGAACCACTGCTTCGCTCTTCCCACTAGTGAGAATGAAAAGAGTCGAAGAAGTATGATGTCTTCTTTAACTCCTTCTATGGCGATGGTGTTTCCAATATCCATGAAGTCCTGTAAATGTGTACTTGCATCTTCATGTACCTTCCCACTAAATTGGATAGCTTGCACCATGTTGATGAGACTTGGCTTGAGCTCGAACTCAACATTAGTGTCTAATGCTGGACCAGTGCGGATGCTCTCTACTGTTAGAGCAGAGAACTCCAGCAGGGTCTTCTCAGCCATCTGGATTGGTGACGAGCTTCCTTCTTGATTGATCCGACTCTGATGATCGAGAGTTTGAATGAATCAGATTCAATCCTACTAATCCCCTATATAAAATATAAACAAAGAAAAACAACAGGGGTGAACCTGCCAAAGTAGAGGTGACTAGTGACAATCACTCATTTTCTAAGTATCTGCTTAAGCAATTTTTCTCTAAAAATTTATTCCTTCCCCGGCAACGGCGCCAGAAATGTTTGTTGACACTTCTAACACCACTCACGCTAAGTTGTCATCCCTAGCATGGCGCCAGAAGTGTTGGTATAGAAACTGCTCCTCTAGTAAACAAAATATGGGATCCGCAAGCGAATAGATAATACACCATCGTAGCACTTCACCGGGAAGTATTCCAGGTATCGTAATTTATATTTAGCTCAAGGGAAAGAACTAAGGACTTAAACAATGAGATAAACTTGCTAAACACGACTACTTATGAGTGATTGATTGCACAGTCACATACTTTGGCAGAGGGGTAAACCATGATAAATAAGGGAATATAAAGTAATAAGCTCAGGGTACAAATCACACAGAGATTAGACATAGACTACTCACAAAAGGTAGGTTGACATTTGATTAGCACAAGAAAATAGAAATCCTATGTAGGTTCTAATCTACTACGTCATTCATCTACTCCAACGCTACACTATCACATATAGCACAAAAGACTCTTCATCTATGTATAAGGATCATTGCTATAACAAGCCAAGACATAGCAGGACTTACTACGCAACTTTGGTTCTGCTAGACCTACCAACGGGGATGGAATACAAAGGACTCAACTAACCGTCACTTCCGCGATCTACCACATGACCCGGCCAATAGGGTGCATTTGCAGGTAAACGGCATCTAAGCACCATGCTCACATGAAATCTACCACCTAACCCTCCCGCGAAGAGAGCTAAGCGCTTTGCAAACATATACATAAACTTATTATCAATCATAACCATATCAAATGTAGAACTAGAATAAACTAGGAACATAATAAATAGAAACATAATGATATTAGAATAAAGTCACAAGAATAGATACAAGATAATACCAAACTCTTGATGATGAAGATCCGAAATTCCGAGCACAAAGCGCTCGATTCTTCCTCTATCTAGTCTAAACCTATGTAGAACTTGAAGAACTAGAGTAGCTATTCTAATTCTCGGTGGAGAGATCTCTCTAAACCCCGGCTTTGCTTGATGGCTACCTCGAATAATGAATTCTTGAATGAATTAGGGTTTCACCCGAGGGAGGGGCCCCGAATATATAGCCCTCTTGAAGGAACCACAGCCATGGATCAAACTGACCTAAATGGACGATTTTTATTGCTCCTCAAAGTCGGTGGAGGCAGGATCCGCGAGACTCCACCTGATTGGTGGAGGTGGGGAGTCGGCCGCCCCAACCCTAGGGACGGCCGCCCCTGGCCAATGCCAGGTGGGGCTCCGCTTCTGGGGTTGCCTTCCCGAGTCTTCCGTGATTGTTCTTTTTTACTCGTTCGGTCTTTCTCTCTATGTAAATCCGACATGTGGGCCTTCTTGGATGTTTTTCGGATAATCCCCTGCGAAAACACATATTCACCAAAACTTGTGGAATTTGTCAGTTTAAACCCTAAGTCTATGGTGGTGAAATGCATTATGCCCCTCTTTCTCTCTCTAGTTGACATGTAAAATTGATCGTTAACAACCGTCAACAGTAGACAATGCAACTTCTAGCAGAGTGAATTTCAAAATATTTAATTCAGAAATAAGATCATGTACCTTAACATCAGATGATCCATCAACCGATTTTTTGGGCAAATTTAGTGCAGCACTCTTCAAGTTCAATATCATCTAATGACTTTAGGGTAATTGAGCACATTAAGAAACCAAATATATATTTAAACTCCATGAGTTTTTAAAATCTATTACTTGCGATGTGTCCGGCGGCCGCACGGTTAGCAAATGACGAGTCGAGTCCTGAATCGGTGAATGGAGTTATGGAAACTAAAGCGTCAAGGGAAAGCCTCTTCCTCGACCTAGTTGTAGCCAACAGTCAAAAGCCCATGTACCAACAAACCCAGATACGCTACTATATACTAGTGTACCCAATTTACTCGTATAATCATACACATACCGGTACCTACTGTATGGGGTGAGGCCCACCAAACTATGAGGCTAGGGTCGGCCGCACACCCAGCCCTGAAAGAAAATTAAAATAATTGTTGCATGAAAAAAAAAACTAAAAGTCAGGAACCTAAAATTCTTAACAATTCCCATGTTTTTATTCATGGAAAGTTGGCCTTGGCATTCTTTTAAGAGTTGAAGATGAATGGCTTCAAAGAAGTGACGAGGAGATGGACTTTTTGTGTCTTGTTCGACATCTCCATCTAAATCACCCCCACCCCACCTATGCGCAAACCTAGTGTCTCTATTGAGATGCTGACGTTGCTTCATTGAAACCGGAGAAGATGGAAGAGGAGATGATGATGGTTCCCGGGACCCCATTGCTCTCATGACTAAGGCCAGGGCCAATAGAGGCAAACGTTTGGTAGTGGTTTCAAGCAAACATGAAAAAAAAGCCACGTTGGTAGAGCAGCATAGCAAGGCAGTTTATCTCCTAACACCAGCAGTAAAAGAGCAGTCTCAAACATCATTATATATTAATATATATTATTATGTTACATTGAGACCACATATCTATTTTGCATCTCTACTTTTAGCCTATGCTGCGACATACGTACGTCACCAAACAAATTCGCTCTGGCGCTCCAATGCTTGCTTCAGTGTTGTCCTGAGCTTTTCATCAGACCAGGATAACGCTGCTTCTGAAAGCATCTCTGCGAGGCCAATAGCTCAGATGACATGGAAGCCAGGTAGAGTTTGGGACAGCATGCCATATTGGCGCGTTGGACTTGGACGAGCCTTAATCAAGTGGTGCAAGCAATGTACCATTAGCATTTTAACGTAGTGTCAGACTGTCAGTTCGACATCTGCTAAATTGGTTTTCCATTGCTGTTGGCTAGCATGCGCTAGCCTCTCTGTTTATCCAAATACTGTAAAGCGTAAGGCGATGTCCTCAATGTGTCGAGCATATAGTGTTCTGTTTAACTCCGGCGAAATTGCTCTCTTTGAACTTTCATGGGACTATGCGCGAGGCTAGTAGGGCCTTGTTCAGTTCCAGAATTTGGAGACTAATTAGTGAAAAATTTGGACAATTTTTACCCATAAAAAACAAAATTCTACATTGATGGGATTACATAGTCCCGAATCCGGCCACCGGATTCTGGAACTGAACAAGGCCTAGCAGGGGAAAAGAGAGGACTCGTACGTCTGTGGGTCCCGAAACATATATGCAGCTACCGATGATTGACCGTTGGCCCCAGCAAAAGGTGCAAAATCTAGCCAGCTGTGCACGGTGTCCCCAAGGAACGACCCAATCATGATCACACCAAACAAGGACCAGGCCACAATACTGCACATTTGAAACATGAGAACTTCTTTCTAGACACTCAACTGTACTCTTGCGAGGTTTGTAGTAAGTTTCATTCAGATGGAAGTTAAGCTAGATCACTTCGTCAAACCATCATCACGCAGCAAGAGATTCAAACAAGAAAATTTGCACATTTCAAGTACAGTACTACGCATGTTAGAATCTGATGAAGTACGCACAAATAATGAATGGAAAATTTGCAAGCAGAGCAAAAGAAAAAAAAATAAAGGAGATGATGAGCGGGGAGTGAAGAGATCGGATTGATCCATTTCAGCTTCGGCTTTTGATGCAGTTTTGGTTCGTTGGTCAAGTACAGCATCTCTAGTCATGGCTTCAAAAAGAAGTGCAGCATCTTGTTGTTACCAAAAGGGGAGAAAGAGAAAAAGGAGACTTCGGACGTGCAGTGTGTGCAGTCGTCTACCATTCTGCTGCTAGCTGCGGACTGTGGTACTACCTAGTAGTACTGGAACAGGCTCGGCATCTCCCGCACAGTTCCGAACGCCGGCGACGACGGCATGACGCCGAGCCCCCACGGCAGGCACGGCCCGTCGACGACCTCGGCCGCGCCGTCACCGAACATGCCGAAGGACGCCGCCTTCGCCACGGCCGCCGGGCCGTAGCAGCCCCACTGCTGCGGCTGCCGCGCGTACCCGTACGAGGCGTAGTCCACCCCGCCGTCCGCGGCCAGCGCCGCCGCCGGCGCCACCGCCGCGGCCGCCGCGCGCCGCTCCTCCTTCTTGTACCGGATCCCGCACGCGTTGCACAGCGACTGCACGCAGCAAATCGAAATGCATTGATTAGGACAGGGACAGCGAGCGTGTGTAATAATAACGAAACGCATGCATTGATTGATTACGTCGCGGCTATGGCGCCGTTGCATGGCATTGCGGTACACGTACCTTGGGTCCGCGCGGGCCGTTCCTCCAGAGCGGCGTGGAGGTGGTGTCGCAGTTGGCGCACCGGCGGGCGCCCGTCTCGGCGCCGCGCATCTCCTGCTGCTGCCTGCCGTTGCAGCTGGGAGCGGGCGCCTCCCAGTGCAGGCCCGCTGCCGCCGCGTTGCCGGGCGCGCGCACCGCCCCGGCCTCGGCGCGGCGCGTGGATGGCGTGCCGAGCGAGAGCGTGCAGTCCACGGAGCCTCCGTACGGCCCGCCGGCGCTGTAGGTCTCCCCATCGCCGCAGTGCTTGTAGTAGTACTGGTCCCCGGCCGCGGCGGCGAACAGCAGCGAGCAGCCGCCGCCGCAGCTGCCGTAGAGCAGCCCGCACGTGCAGGGCGCCGCCTCGTGCAGCATCTTGACGAAAGGATGGATGGACGGATCAGGGAGTGCTAGCAAGCTAGTGCTCCCGCGGTCGACCAAGCTACAAGTGGTGGTGGTGGCCGCCGCCTGGTGCTGCCGGGATGTTTAATATAGTAGAGCTTGGAGATCGAAGAAGGACAGGAGAATAGGAGATCGAGGGGATGTCTCTCCTCGGAAACCGGCTGTGTTCCACCGAGCACTACGGCTGGATCGCGTAGGTTAGCTCGTGCTACGCGCGATGGCGTGGCGAGAGACGAGACGAGCGCTGTGGGCTGTGGCTGGCGTGTGGATGTGGAGCGGCAGGGCATGGGGGTCCTCGGGTTCTTATAGCAGCGACGTGGGTAAGGTATTGCGGCTGGCGTGGCGTGGCGTGGGCTCCCCCGGCCGGCCTGTCTCGGCTGCTGCCTGTGCCTGTACTGCCCTGCCAGATTTGGGATTCCGGCCGGCGGGCCGGGGCGCGACGCGAGGGAAGAAAGGACGCGAGGGCGAGGCGCATGCGCATGTCTGCTTGTGTGGCACTGGCGGGCCGGTCAAAGAGCGGTGTGGCGGCCCGGTCAAAAGCGAGGCCACGTGAAGCCGGGAACAGTCTCCCACGCACATATGGGGACGTGGAGGACTACGGGAGGGAGGAGAGGCCCAACGAATGAGGCCACCGGAGCGCAGATGCATGGCCCCCGCGCGCGTCCTACACACTACTACGGCTGCTGCGGCGCGCGTTGGAGTCGAGTCGAGTTTGCCGATCACGAGGGGCACAGTTCGATCTGTCTGTCCGTCCGTCCGTGCCTCCTGTCCTGCCGCGGCTGGCCTGCCAGTGGCTTCGTCCTCGCCGTGGGCGGATGCAGTTGCATTGCTCGGCCAGCCGGCCTCCAGTCGCAGTCCCAAGCTGATGAGCCAGGCAGAGCCAGAGCTACTGGCTACTAGCAACAACGAGATGGTGTCAGGTCGGGCATGCATGCCATGCATGCGTCGTCCATCCGTTAGGTGAAGAAAGCTGCAAGCAACGCAGCGAGCCTGTGCGAGCTGCGTCGGCTAGAGGTCTCCGCTCCCTCTCCCTTCGTTGTTTCTCCATCATAGGTCAAGGGAGTCGGACGTCATCCTGAACCTGTAACGTGATGACAGGATCGGTCGAAGTTATTGCCGTCGCGACGCGCTGGGCGACCAGCTACATCTGTCGCAACGTTCGCGATCCCGATCCTATCCAGTTGACTGCGCCGACGCATGCATGCAATGCATGCAGCGCAGGCGAGAGGACACGATGTACCACTGTCCTAGCATCGTTCTGAACAGTCATGCTACGTATAGTACAGTAGTACGATGTGCAGAGTCGATCGTCGATCGATCTCATTTGAACGGGATCGCGATCGAATAAAGCCGGCCGGTCGACGATCGATCGGAATTAGCAGCACGTTTGGGCACATGATTGAATCAACGCCGAGAGGAGCGTTACAGAGCTTCCATTCCAAACGCCAACAATAAATAAAGAGAGAAAAAAAAGAAGGGAAACTAAAGGGGCCGTATCGAAAGAAAGAAAGAAGGCAACAACAAGGGGAGTGGCGAGAAGAAAAGAGGAACAACAACGGGGCAAGCAACGCGAAATCAAAAGAAGCAAAAGAGCAAAGCGTCAGGAAGAGGAAGGATGAGCAGGAGGGAACACAGGAAAAGACGGGCGGCTGGCCGGGTACTAGCCGATATAATTGGGAGGTGCCACGGGCCACGGTCACCACGGGCACGGCGCCATGCCAATGCCATGATGGACGCGCCCGGAGAGCCGGACTCCATCAAAAGTGCCGCGTCGAATCGAATCCGATCATCGGTCCAAGGAACAGTCGCGGTCAGGCATAGAAGATCCCGCCTTTTGGCACCAACCTCCACGCACGCAAACCCAGGATCGCCCCCTGGCCCGCCAGCTACGGGGATCCGATACGGATCCCAGGACTGTAGCCAGTAGTAGCTGCTAGCCTCCCCACCCCGTCCTGATGATCATTGGCAAAATCTGCATGCTGCTGCAGGGTTGGGCATGCATGCTGCATGCTCATCCACGCGCCATCCTACTCCTGGCAGCAGCTGCAGCTGCTGCTAGTCGTGGTCGTAGGACTAGTAGGGCGCTTCTTTTCTTTATTTTCCCCTTCGGTTCGGTTTTCCTCCTTTATTTGTGTTGCTGTGTGTTGTTTTCCTTTCCCCTTTATCGACAAGACGAAGATACTGTTGGAACTGCAGCAATGCTGCATCAGCTACTGGTAATTCCCCCTGCCAAGTCAAAGGAGGCAGCGATGCCAGAGAAAGCGAAAGCAAGCGCCATATATGTGGACCCCCGGGCATTCCTTCCGTATGCACCCCTCCTTAACGGCCAAAGCGCCGGCACGACCGCCTCCAAAGCAATGCTGTGCCCGTGTTTGCTGTTCCCTTCCTCTTTCCTGGTAATACGTATATCTGGAAAACTTTGGAGCTCGGTTAATCTATCTTATCTATGCTACTCCTAAGTACTTATGTGCAGTGTTTGTGGGTATTATGAGTACATATAAGCAGCTAATAAGCAGTGCTCCTATATAGTGGCCGCTGAATGAAGGCGTGCAGAGTATCCAAGCATGTGGTGAGTCTATGATTTAGCAGCAGACTAATGCCTGCCTAATGCTCGAATCTGACAGGGTTTGTACGCCTTGTGCTTCGTGTGCTCGCTTATTGCGTGGCCACGAGTTAAAATAAGACGGCAGAAAAAACAAGCGGACAAGCACGAGCGCTGTCCTAGCACAACCCAATGCCGCCGACGACGTGCAGGCAAAACAGGGCAGGGAGCTGGTGTTTGGTGCGGTGGCGGGTGCAGAGGATCCCGACGAGGAGATCGTCGTTCAAAAAGTTGTCCCGACACGGCCAGAGTTAAGCCTAGAGATTGGTGTCCTTTGGTTGGGTTTGGGGGATATCTATCCAAGGCTATCAGGAGCCTACCACCCCCCGCTTCCTCGCTTTGCCTTTCGACTGGAGAGAGACAGGATCATCAGTACTGTGGTAGTGTGGTGTGCTATGTTGATGAGTTGGGTGGCCCGGCATCTTTTGGATAGCGATAGCCCGTCCCCTGGAGCACTTCCCGTTTCTCTAGGTTTGAACCATCTCTCCCTTTAAATCAACTGCTGCCGCCTGCCTATTAGAGTATATTTTACTACTACTAGCTTTGCCCTTGCGTGACTGCGTGTACCAACTATTCTTAGTACCAAGTAGAAGTAGTGCAGTACATACATGTGCGTTAATCATACGATGTTCTCTTCGATCTACGCTAAATACTCGATCACGCTGATTCTTGGTTTCACGCAGTATTGGTGTATAATACTGGAGTGCATCGCTACTTATGATTGCCTATATGCCCACGTAATGACGTAAAGCGTGGCCCAAGCTGGTGTATCGTAGGCAACCGGGCAAGATCGTAGGACTAGAGGGCCATCCATCCTCTGTTTTCGACGTAATCCCTCCGCGGGGGCTTTATACCGCCGTCGCCGTCCTTGTCGCCATCGAGTGAGCGAAGCGGGGCCGCGTGACATGACTCATCGAAGGTCCCCGGCGCCCTGGTTCGCCGCCTGAAGCAAAGCCCGGCCGCTGTCGTCAGTCGCCGCGCCCCATGTTCTAATCCATCCAGTAAGCACCGAGCAATGTGAGGATGACGGGCGTGTGCCGTGCGGTACACCATCAGGCCGGCAAGGGCTGTGATCCGTTGGGAATGGGAGGGAGGGAAGTCACCGATGCTCGTGGAACACGGCCCGTGGATGTACAAATTAAAGTTCAATGAGCCAAGATTGTGTATTTAAATTTGATTTGAGAACAAATCTCGCAGCATGTTGTGGGATTGTCAAAATCGTATAGTTGAGTAAAAAGTCTTTATATATAAGATTGGAATTATTGAATCGTAAATAAATATAAATAAAAATCATAGAAAATTATATAATATTGGCTACACGTAATCAAAAATTTCATTTCTAGTCTGACGTAAAATCGGACGAGAAGATTGAGATTTTGGCACGCATGGATATGTTGAGTACTCAAGCTTGTCGGGTGTAATAATTCCTAGAAGGCTGGCACGAGGCCAATCCAGAATCCACACGCGCCTGGGCCGTCCCTTGCACAATGAAACCATTCCCAGGCCTGGGCCTAGCAAAGAAAATGGGCTTGTCACGTGAGCAAACCTACTTGGACCTAGACACCTAAGCAGCTCGAAGTTTTGATTCGGCAAAGTTGTTCGGCCCAGTACGTGCCGAACGAACCCTCTCGTCTAGTCTTCTTCCCGCACGGGTCGTGCCGTGGCCGTGCCGGGCGCACTGGCCGACGCCGAGTTCAATCGACAGGGGTGAATGAAGGCTGCCGGCCTGCCGGGGCCGACCGGCGACCTCGCCGCTGGCCCTGCACGAGATCGCACCTCTGCGAATTGTGGCAGGAGGCCCCGAGGCTAGGTCGCGCCTCCTGATCCACCCGCACGGCCGCACCCTGCTATGCAAATGCGTGGGGACTGCGATCAAGCGCAGCGCCGCCGCCATCAGCGACGCGCGGCCAAGCTGCCTAGGTAAGTCCCTGCGGGTCGTTGCTTATAGCGTATTTGAGCCAACCAGACTTGCGATGCTTGTATTCTATATGGCGTTCTAACTTCTAAGTTCGTGCGTGTTGTTAGATGGTGGTTTAGAAATTCATGCCCTGATAGCGTTCTAGGAAACGCTAGAATAGCAAAACCTTGTGCCTGTTAGTAGATTCGAAGTTTCGAACCTCACTGCCTTTATATCATATATATTTTCTCAACGTCGTAGGATAAGGCATTGAACTATTCCTGTGGCTTGGATCTGAATTCATTCAGGGTGATGTACTCGTGGACCTACTTCAGACTTCAATGGGTTAATGGGATTATTGGGGTCAGATGTATATGATTCAGGCTTTATAATAAACGGCCCCAGTGTTGTACTATTAATAATAATAGGTTGAAAACTGCAATTATCACTGCCACTAACCTGCTTGACCTTGAGTTAGACACCTGGTTACATTCATTTTCTGTAGCAAGGAAGAAGGAATGCATTTAAATTGCAAAATGTTGGCATCTTATGCCTCACAAGAGGAGCACGATTACTTTCAAGTTTTAACCAAGCACAACTTTATAATCAGCAAACTGGTACAAGAGTTTTACATCACTCTTCACTGTACAAGTATTCATAGGGGACCATGACTTCACAGTACACTGTACACACTATGGGCAGATGGGTTCCCAGCTGCTTTCTATAGCATAATTGATGATTTGCTCACAACCTATAGCTATTTACACATAACACACTTATCTATATTCTCAAGCTCCTTTTTATTTCTTACCCAAGCAATCACAATTCACAAACTTCTTAATAATGCAACAACAACATATCAGCACATTTCCTTCAATAGCTAAGATATCTAGTTCATGTAGCAGTAGTTCCTGTCTGTTGGTTCTTCACATCCTTCACTCCTGAAAAAAAAAAAGTAAATCCGTACTCCATAAGTTTATCTGAACAGTGACCATACTTGTAGTGTACTGGTAATAGAAAATCATTTATGTTGCATTTGGATCTTAATAGCACTGAAACACGGCTCTCCTTTTATTTTGTACTACCTTTGTGTATATGCATGCCTGCTAGTTTTGTTAAAACAGGCGGCTTGTCAAGTGTCTATAACTATGATATTCAAATTATGTATATTTACAGGTGCCTCCTCAAGGGGTACGAATGGTCCTACTCTGTTTCTACTTTCAAGAGAGCATGTTGCCTTTTGCAAAAGACACATACAAGCGGAACAAGTTCCTTTTTACAATAAGTACTACTGAAAAGGAGATACTAAAGTGCATGTCGGCTACAACCCCAGAAGTCTGGAACCGAAGTATAAGGGTTACGAGATCTTTTTTTTTCGAGTAGGGAGATAATTTAGTTAGGGTTAAACTCCCACACGATTAAGTAACAATGTGACTCTAGGTGCCCAACGGTTGGAACAAGCTACAGAGCTAGTTCCTGGGACTCTGCAAAAACTGCAAACCAGCTTGGTCACAGACCAAGATTGGAGGATACTGCGTGCATAGTGGCCTGACCGAAACTCAATTATTGATAAGTTATTTGGTTTCTTTAATATTGCAAATGCTTTAATGCTGAATTCAACCTAATGAGCAGAACAGTAAAGGAAATTTCTTTTAAAAAAACAGTAAAGGAAATGATCAGTGTTCTATAACACAGTGTTACCTATCTAGGGCATGGTTTGAATTGCTGAAGTTTCCTTTTGTTACCTTAGTTCCAAGCTCCCTGTGTGTTGTAGTTGGGGAATGGAATTCCACCAGATTCAATGAGTGTGACATCGTCACTAAGGATCTCATAATGGCGGCGAACTTCATCGGCCGTCTTGATGCCACCCATGGCACGGGCAACCTTGTGCCAGCGGTCAGGTGTGCCCTCGCCATAGCAGGCTAGGGCCTCCTCGAACAGCTTGTTCTCCCTTTTGCTCCAGTTGGAATCATTGTTAACGTTGCGGGAAGAGCTCCTGGAACCAGACATCTTTGGTTTGGATTGTCTTTCTCAGAAACAGAACTAGTGCTGATGTTTTATGTGTAGACTCTTGTTAGATAGGTGGACTGGAGTTTTTAGCTCTTGCAAGCTCTGATGTTTTGATCTCTTTGTTTCTAGGGTGGCTACTATTTATAGGCACTTGGCGAGCATGAACTGCTGTTCACATTGCCATTCTCCTTGTAGTAGGCTCAAAGCTTGAAAGGTTCTACTACAAGAGTAGTGTGTGCACGTGAGCATCATGGAAAGGGGAATCCCAATATCTTCTGTTCTGCATATACAGGTAAATTGATGACCCTATTTGTTTTTCAAACCTTCAGGCATTGTGTTACATTCTCAATAGTCCGATATTCAGATATGATGATGTGTCTGCTTTAGTTTGAACTGTACACACAATTTGGTGTAGGTTTAACCAAATGCAGTTGAGATGTTATTTCCTTTACAGTAGAAATGCTATTGGATCACTTTAGGACTAGTCCATAACCTAATAGCATTTGGAAATGGTTTCATGGAATTAATATTTGAATTAAACATAACAGTTCAAAGTGCGATCTTCCTAAAAAAAATGTGAGGTGAGTTTTTCTTCTCTTGACTAAGATGTTATTGGAATTTTGGTGTGGAACGTGTCTAACAATGTATAACTCGTGATTATGTCAAAACACTTTGTGATTCTAATTGGCACTTTGTACAAGGGTCACACCATAAGGCACTGCTAGAGAACTGAGATTTCGTGAGGGTGCTCTCTTTTTTTGTGAGAGGCATAAATAAATTGCCATGCAAACAAAAACAATTGTGAAGGCATTATTACATAAAGTGTCATGTAAATATACGAGGCCACAACTATAGGCTACCAACGTACTACCTCTGTTCCAACATACTTATGTCTAGATACATAGCAAATCCGATGTACCAAAAAGGCCAAAGCAACTTAAAATTTGGAAGTATGTACAACTGATGTATCAGTGTATCACTAGACTTATATGAGCCTTTGTTGCTTGCTATTTCATTTTTAGTTAATACACAGAAAGATTGTCACTTACTTTGTAGTGCATAGAGGCCTTGTGTCATATAGTTGGAATTTGCTAGCTTTTTCAAATAAAAACAAGGTTTACATAATTAACAGAACACCTTTTGTTTGACATTTTTTTGTTATTTGAACATTAATGGAAAAAAGGATTGATCTTAATTTTCTGGTCAGATTTCTACCTTCATTTTTTTCCTCAAAAAGAGAAACACGCAGACTACAATAAAAATACATATGAAAGGAAATTATTCTCAAATTAAGGCATCAGAGCTAACATCGCAATCTAGGAACCTTTTATCTCTTCAAATCACAGGGTATATATGGTGGTGACCATTATCTTGGGTTCCAAGCAGTGGGTGTGGGTGATAGCTGGACGCATGCACTCAATTTCCATCTGTAGCTCAGTAGCTGACCCTGCACTACGGAGTGGAGTTCTCTAGGCTGAGGGCTGGTGGCAAACTGAGGGGCCATGGCAATGGTGTCAGCATTCTGGAAGAACTGCAAAAGGATCTTAGCGATGGGATGGTAAAATTAGATGGCTTTGCAGTTTGCACCACTGCAGAGAAAACGTGAAGCAGTGAAGGAATTAAATATATTCTTTTTTTTTGAAAAATCAATGAAATATATTCTGTGGACTTACATGGCAGCCTAGTAAACTAAACCAGGTAAAATATAGTCTACCAATCAGATAACGCTATTTGGTTAGGCATAGGAGCTTGGTTGAAAAGCAGGAACTCTGATCCGGATTCAATGCCTGTGAAAAATGTTCAGAATCTTTGATTCTTGATTGTAACATAAAAACACTCCTTGTTCTTGAAAGGTGATTACAAGTAGGTCGATGACAATACAGATTCAAGAATAGAAACCCAAACTAAAATTTACCAAATCTTTTGTACTCCTGATGTTCTCTTGGTCTGAACAGTGCACATGAGATGGGCAGAAGTAGAATATGTGCTAAAGCATGGACTGGACCTGGACCAACGAATTGTTTCTCCAGTCGGCTGCCAGGACCTTGGAAAAGAGAAATGCATTTGTTCTTTGACCTTTGAATCTCAAGAATTATGTGGACCACTCATTGTTTCTCTTTAAGTCTAATCACTTATAATTAGTATTCACTAATAATAAATTGATTTAGACATTGCCACAGCCCACAGTCTCTAGACAATAGGCTACCCATTTTTAGTTTGACATATTTCTAACATGTAATGAAAGTGTCCTTTGTCCTTTGTTTTTGTTGTCAGTATTAAAATAGTTTAACGTATTATGTTTTGATATATTTACCATTGACACGAGGGAGCAGGGGAAGGATACAGGTCATTGATTTTTAGTGTTGATGGCCAGCCAGGGCAGCAACCAAATAGTGTTGACTTGATTTTTTTTTTCATTTTTCAGTCTCCAAATTTGACAGGCACACTTGCAACTTCACAAATGCCCAATAATATTAATATTTTTCATAATGAAAGCATTTCCAATTATGAAAGGATTTCTAATTGTTTAGACATTTGGATTGTCAAATTTTGTATATTTTGGCGTATCTATTTTGGCCTGCACATTATTATTTGTTAACTATGAACACCAATGGGACATGGAAACTTAGCTCATTGGTAAGGAACAGGGAAACCACAACATAGGAACAACATACAAGACTAAAGGGGGCCTAAGGAGGCATGGCTTCAACTAGGTATTTTCCACCCATGAGCGTCCAAGTTTATGATTCTTTCTTTTTATTTTCGCTACCTGTGCTGAATGTAGCATCCCTTGGTGATTAAAACTCTCGTGTTTCTCTCCAAGATTTTTCATGTAACTAGGATGATTAAGATTCTGACCCCTTTTGTGGTAAACCACTTTGTGGTCACCACTCTTTCACTGAGTCATTCTGTTCCCAGTTAGAACGGTGTCGCATTTCTAGGCCGATCTAAGCTGCCATCACAACCAAATTCAGTTTGAGTGCTAGGTGTTGTGACATATCTTGCCAGCTTTGTTCTAAGTTACACTGATTAGACTGTTGAAGTCCCTGTCGAGAAACCCCTATCACTAGTTCAGGCTCGAAGGCTGGCACAACCTTCCTAAGGGCAAAATCAAGGGGGCATCTCTCCTCGTTGAGTCTCTTTTTTTTTGTTCTGCCATTTCTTGTTCACTACTGGAGTTTTTTTTCGTAAAATATGAGCTGCTGAAAAATGTGACTAGCCAAAGGATTACAACTTTATGCTCAATTTATTTAAAGGTTAGAGGTTTGTCCCGGTGCCACTATGTATGGGTGAGGGAGGGGTTTGGGCTTTTTCTGAATGATAGGGGCTACCTTACCCCACACATGTCGATATTTTTTTTTCTTATGGAAGTGTGATGATACAATTAGATTTCCTCCAAAACACTACATGTTGTCCCAATCTAATTTGATTTGCCAAATGTCTAATAATAGATATCGCAACTTATGTTTTGTTTTGATGAGACAGGCGTTGATGGTGAAAGCATATCAAATTCCATCTTTGAACAGAACGCAGGATACCGATTCCATGCTGTTGATAGGTAAAAGCGTGTGTTTACACACAAATGGGCCAAGGGGTATATATGGATCTCTCCAATTTCCTTGGAAAAGGAGTTTGACTTTCCCTCCGCTCCCCTCTCCTACTACTATACGAACTGATGCTTTGTCATCCTGCTCGTTGGTTGGCCACGGAGGCCATGGAATCTAGGCATATGAACATGATCAGCCAGCTCCTGGACGTTACAGAATATTTCCGGCGGACGTGGAAGTGTTGAAGTCATCCGTAGATGCTGGGGTTGGACCGAAAGCAACCAAGTTGCGTCGTGGCGCAAGCACGGACCAGTCGAGCCTCCCGGAGTAGAGGTAGATCTGCCGTCGAATATAATCTGCATATAAAGCGCTGCGCCACTCACAAAGACACGATTCCCTGTGATATTTGTTTTTTTCGCGAGCAGGCGTATATGCCTGTATTTCATTCCCTGTGATATTTGCAGCACTGTGAGCTTTTGGTTTCTAGATGGAAGGTTTCTAGATGGAACGACCGTCCTAAAGCAAGGCATTCTTGAACATGTACAGTTCATCAATGCCTTGAGCACATGTGATCGATCAATCAATCAGTTAACCTCTGCTATGTTCCAGTAGGACTAGTCGCGCGTATATGTGTAATCGCTTGGATTTCGAGTCCATTAGCATACTGTGGTATGCATCAACTGATCCCAAATCTGCAAAGGGAACACAGCCTGTGGATTCCCCAAGTTGCAGGATCGGGAATCCAGGTGGTCTCTGCATCAATTTATATTTTCCAGGATTCAGCATATTTGCCTGAACTCTCCCTTTCGCGCCAAGAAAGCGAAAGGCATCCAATCCCGATGGGCAGATTCCCTCGGCAGATCAAATATACCCACCCTAGCTACCTATCGACGTAGCAAGGGGCCAAGGGTTATCTGATAGATAGATTGGCACGCTCTCTCTTTGCAAAATAACGACCGATACCGAAAGACGATGGGCAAGTGTAAACCTGGAGAACATTATTCTTCGTTCCATGACCGCATAGCGCATATGCAAAAGTTACATCTGATGACTGATGAGATGAGTGATGAGGGCGGTCAGCGGCCACAAAAGGCGAATTTTCGGCGTGTGGATATCCTGTCCTGCCACAAAAGGCACATACAAACCTGTTGGAGATCAAGAGGCTGGTCGCGTGCCTCGTCACCTGCATTTGCCTGCGGCCGCCGCCACTGCATATTCATCTCCAAGAGGCAGGGGCATCTATCTCTGGCGTTCACGTCGGCTAGAATTGACGTGATCCTTTGGGGAGCAGAGCCGTGGTGCCGGCATGCCACCGTGGTCGCGGGTCGACGTTAGACTAACTGCACTGGGATCTGTAAATGATCCCGCAGGACCTAAAAACGCGCCACGCCGGTGAATGAGCGACACTGCATCCTGGCAGCTGATTGCAATGGGAGATGGGAATGCAGGACCCCTAGCCTAGACCCTAGATACTGTAGCTAGGCTAGATACCTGATTCTTTGCAAGCTGCGGGCTGCGGACCTGCAGTGTCCGGTGTCCCACGTATGCAAAAGAAATCCCTAGATCGCTACGTTTGCCATCGAGGACGATCGAGTCATCAAAACGAAGGAGCACACAAAAGATATATCTAGGGGCCTGTTTGGTTCTCCCGCAAGCTTATCTTGTTGTGCCTATAACTCGGCGAGCAAATCCTTGCTTACTAGGCGAGTCAATTTGGCTCGCCTGGCATCAAGTAAAAACAGCCGAAAATAAGAAAGTTTTGACTAAACATATATAAGGAAGTATTTGATATTTAAGGGGCATAATTAGTTAGATAAATCACTTAATATATTTTCTTAATATATTTTCACTTAATATAAATAATAAATTTATTTATATTTTTAATAAATATTTTTTTTTAGAGAAAAGGGTTCCCCGCTTTTTGCATTAACAAAAACCAAAACAGGTTTACAGTTCAAGTGCTAAAGCACGTTCACGACAGTTCACCTCGGGAAATATCATCGGCTACATGCCCCGATACCCGGCCAGACTCAAAACTGGTTCAGACGAAACGCTACTTAAAGATTGTAAGGACGGCAGCTCTCTCATGCTCCCCAGCTCATCTAGATTTGAAGCCTCTCCCGCCGAAGGCCGAGCAGCCGATCGTGCCAACTCTGATGACGAGTCTGTCACTCCCGGCATCCACTGGAGCTGAGGAAGCAAGCTTGCTTGACATTCCAGGAACCTGACGACGTCCTCCAGCTTCGATCTTTCCTCCTCCTTGAACAGAATCAGCCATCTTCCAATCATCTTCGCGATCCTTATCAGAACCTTGTCCATCCCCGTCCACACAACACCCTGAAAACAAAATTCATTTCTTAGTTTCCACAAAGTCCACATTACTACAAAGCGGTGACAAGATTAATCACGCATGACGCTTATTAGCAACCCAAAGCCTAGCCACCGACTCAAAATTGGAACCAATATTCAACTTGAAATAATCATTAACCGGACACCAAACCTTTTGGGCCACAAAGCCCTCAAAGAAAAGATGAGCTATTGTTTCTGTTTCAGAATAGAAAAGGCAAGACTGATCATGCACCTCTATTCGCTTAGCCAAGTTGTCTCTGGTGAGTAGCCTGTTTTTAGACAACAACCACAGGAAAATATGAATCCTGGGAGGGATGTTTAACTTCCAAACTGAGCTAATAAACATTGGTACCACCCCCCTGTTGTTGACAATGGCATATAAGGATTGAACATTATATTTACCAGATGAGGAATAGCACCACAAGATGTGATCCTCATCATCAGAAAAGGACACTGATTCCATGATACTACATAACTCATACCAAAGGCTCATACCTTTGCAATCCACAGTTCTTCTAAAAGTAAGTTTCAAATCTACTCCATCCCAGACCTCACTGATAGTTTTACCCTGTTGGTCATTAGTGACATATAAAGGCCGAAAACAGTAGCTAAAGAGGTGTTGCCTAGCCAAACATCCTCCCCAAACCTAATTTTTTTGCCATTCCTAACAATCCATTTAATACCTAGCATAGCAGCCTTCATAGCCCAGATAACCCCTTTCCAAAAAGGGGATACCCCAACATCACTATAGCACAATACATTGGGTCTGTTTGTGCTATACTTGGCATCAATGATATCTTTCCAGATTGCATTAGAGCTAAGCTGGTATCTGAAGATCCAAGAACCAAGTAGAGCAAGGTTTAAACTTCTCATATCTAGCACTCCCATTCCCCCAAACTCTTTTTTCAGAGAAACTAACTACCAATTAGCAAGGTGAAACTTTCTATGGTCAGCATTATCATTCCACAGGAAATGACCCATATGTGAGTTTATCATATCAATATCCCACTTAGGAAATTTAATAACTGAAAGTAAGTAAATTGGAATGCTAGCCAAACAAGCTTTAAGCAAGGTTAATCTGCCAGCATAAGAGAGTAACCTGCCTCTCCACCCAGCTATCCTTTTGATAATTTTATCAATAATAGGCTGTAGGTCTTGTCTCCTTAGTTTGGTGAAGTGCAAAGGCACCCCCAAGTATTTAATAGGAAACTCACTTTTTTTGCAGCATAAGAGCTTAGCAAAGGCATTAGCTTCATCCTCATCCAAACCCACAGTTAGTAATTCACTCTTGTCATAATTAATCTTCATGCCTGACATTTTTTCAAAGCAAACTAAGAGCCACTTCAAAGTGCTAGCTTTGCTTAAGTCATTCTCCAAGAAGAGCAGAGTATCATCTGCATATTGCAGACTTATAATTCCACCCTGGGGCAAAAGCCCTGTAATCATACCCAAGCTAGCTGCTTTCATAAGCATCCTAGAAAACACATCAGCCACTAGGTTGAATAGCAAAGGGGAAAGGGGATCCCCCTGCCTCAGACCTTTTCCTGGCTTAAAGAACTTGCTATTCTCATTATTGATTCTAATACATAGAGAACCACCTCTAACCACTTTCCTAATCCAACCTATCCACTTGTCACCAAAGCCTCTGGATCTCAAAGCATTTCTCAAGAAAACTCCGCCTAACCCCGTCGTAAGCTTTCTCGTAATAAATATAGTAAAAGTTAAGAAAGTTTGACCAGCACGAACCTCATAGGAACATTCTTTTTGTGACAGAGGAACTACTACACTAGTAGAACAATTTATTCACACCCTTACATAACACATCTTCATGAAATTATAACATTTTCATATAGTCACATGAAGATAAAACTTGTATAGGAATTATATTTAAGATGAAATCTACCACCTTTTAGTTCACAACATTTTTATTTGAAGTCATCTTGGTACCAAAATAATCAATATAATGTTTAGATATGCAAATATAGATATGATTATTATATTATTTTTTGGGAGCCTAAATGATCAAATAGAAAATAAAAAACCTACAAAGTTTTAGATATCATTTTATCTAAAATCAATATAATTATTTTAATCTCTAGTCAAATTCACATATAAAAGTTATGATTGTTTTTAAATAAGCTTGTAGAAAAAAGACATTCCGCCAATTGATTTGGCAGTAACAAATATTATGCTAGTTTAATCAGTGGTTTCTTCCAGTTTAGTCGGTGGCAGCAGTATAGTTTTGCAAATTTTTTTGAGAGGCCCACAACACGCATGCACAATCACTCTATGAATACACGTAGTCGGTAAATCTGAAGTTCACGAAGTCACTGGTAAGGATGTCGCTTACCACTTAATGCATAGCGGGAAAAATCCAGGAAAAGATGTGAGCACCAAGATTTGAACTCTGGTGGGTACCATCCACTGGACGGTCCTACTATTGGGTCGTCCATTAACATAGCTTTGCAATTTTTTGATTTAGACAAATATGTTTAAAACGAATTTTATAAAATATAAAATAAAAAAGAAAATCGGGCTGCTCGCTCAAGGGATCGTGAGCGTGAACCAGGCCCGCGCGACGCCCAGTGAACACACTTCCTTTTTCATTGGCCTGCACAAATTTGTGATGCCCCGGTGCGGCAGTTATGGCCCGTGGGCTGGGAAGCTTTGCGCTAGCGGACTATTACGGGTCTCCCTGTGCTGGGCTTGTTCTCGGCGCTTATTTGGACAGAGTTTGATCTCTTTTTTTTCATTTTTTTGTTTGCGAATTGTTTATTTGCATGTATAGACTTCAACCACGATTTAGTAACCACGGAAGAAAATTTGAGAGTGGCTGCTCCACACGCTTCTCAAACCGTATCTTGAACTTGCGGCATTTGTATTTCTCTGATGTTAACAGTCGTTTGCGCGGTGACTTTGGCCGCTCATGGTTACATAAAGAAAAAAGACCCAAATCTATGCACTGTTTTGGATTCTTGTTGATTCTGTAACTCTGACTTAGGTGATTCTCATATGCTTAAATTGCCGTAGATTCATTTAGCACAGGAAACTACGACATGAGAAAAAGAAAACAGAAGCAATGCATGCATAGATACTTTACAGTGGGCCAAAATTGGGCGCAATTTGCTCCAAAAGGAGCCAATCCCGTTGTTGGTGCCGGAAATATGTTAGTCCACGCCCTGCTCAGTCGCAGCAGCATTGCCCCCAAACAGGCTACTTTTTTTTTTTTTCGAACAAGGATCCTCCATTTCCATTAAGAGAACAGAAATACATCAGAGTTTTTAGAATGTTCAGAGAGAAGCAAAGACGACGGCCTAGTAGGTGACCGTTTACAAGAGCATACAGATTAAACTGATTTGGAAGAAACTACTGAACATCCTCGCACTACAAAATAGACCAGGCACAGTTTTTCTCCGTGAACATGTGATCAATTTTTCCAGCAGAATCACATCAGGTCTTCGTGCGCCGGCCGAGCAGGATCTTCATCCTCTTCATCTTCGCGAGGAGCCGGCAGCAGCAGCCCAAACAGGCTACCTGATGCACCACAGCTCTGAAGCTAATGCCAACTTCAAGTCAGGATAGATTTTTATTGGCATGACCATCGAGGAGTACTAGTTTGTCATTCTGTAAAAACATTTTGGGGCTGCGCGGGCAGCAATGTTTGTCCATGCGTTATGACCATTCTTACCTGTTGCTACGACTAGTCTAGGACGTCCACATAATCTACTCTGTGGTGGTACTAGGACAAGCGTGGATCTGTGCCAAGGTGCTGTGTTTTTCCTTCCACGACGCAGCTCAGTTGTAGGCACATGCAGATGCAGCCCTCCCCTGACCCCTCCGGTTGCGAGCGGTTTCGAGTGCCCGCGAGCGTGTTCAAACGCCGGTGCCTTTGGTAGTTTTTTTTTTTTATTTGAACGCTGAAGGAAGGAAACACTGGCGCATTTTTGTTTTGAACCATGTTTGATCGGATCAGAGCGCCCAAAGGCGCAAAAGTGGGGTTCCTTGATCTGACGGCCGACGCTGCACGCCTTTGCTTTCCACACAAGTCAGCATGCTCCAGTCCGACGGACTCAGCGGGAACGCCTGCCGACCATACTACTGTAGTACTAGTGGCAAGATCATTGCGTCCCGTGCCGCTTCTACAACGGAACTCTGTAGTGCCGGGGACGTGGACGACCAGGACCCGGTGCCAAGAAATGACCTGCTCGGCGCCTTGATTGATTGCGAGGGCTCGGCCGACCGGCGGAGGACAGGGCGGCGCTTTGATTAATGACCCACCCGCCGGGCGCTAGCTGTGCCCTCCCTTGTGCAATGCAATGCAACCCAGCCACCCAGGTCGCCACGCCACGCCATGCGACCCAGGCAACCTGCGCTGCGGGTGGGTTCACATTCACTTCACCGTGCATGCGCACGTAGGGTGGGCATTCGGGTGGGTCTCTTCCTCCCTACGCGCAAGCGCCACGCGACATTATGCGGCGACGAGGACAGGGACGGTCCCCATTTTTTGCCGGTACCCAGATCCAGCGCTGCCGGTGCCAACGGACGAGCACGAGCAAGCAAACGACGCGACACGAGCGCACGGCACGACGGGAGGACGTGGACCAGCATGGCATGTGGGCTGCACTCTGCAAGGACTAGAGCTGGAGCGGTGGGTGACAGCGTCGAGGCAGAGAAGTTGTCAGCCGCTGAACCTGACGTAGGAGTACTGTACAGTCTGTACTGTAGGCGATGATGAGAGGAAGCATTGAAGCAAGCGCCGGCACCGCACACGCGGCCCCGGCCACAGGCCACGTGGACACAGAACGGGACGTTCCCTCTGCGGTCCGAAGATACAGGTGGGTGCGTACGGAAGAGGGAGAGAAGAGGCCATGTGCAAAGGGCAGAAGCGGCGGGCCTTGTGCGCAGTGGCTTGCCTCAAACGCAGCGTTGATTGGAGACAACCTCTGCGTCGCTGTCTCATGTGAACGTGCATGCATGCCCGCGATGGTATCAGCCTATCAGGATCAACGTTCGCCTATCAGGATCAACGTTCGAGGATTGCTGGGCGCAACAGACAGACGCGTCGCCCAGAGAAAGCAACGCGTACGTAACTGACGCTCCAAATTAACGCAGTGGTGTCGAGGATGACTTGCTGGCCGCAACGGGCCGGGCAGACGCTAGCTTGCAGCTCCAGGGCTCCTCAGTCGTCATAGCTGACGCTTGTTATATAAAGAAACCGTAACTGACGCTCCAAAATGCAAACTAAAGCAGTGTTCGCAGAGTCCAAAATACAATACGTGCACGGTGCACGCTGCTGGAACGAGTAGTGAGAAATCGAGTAATCGACCGTGCTGCCTACGTGCATGCAAAGCACGCTACACCGTTCAGGACGATGGAAGTGCGCAGACACCGGGGAGAATGTGTTGGGCCCCATGCACGGTCACGGCACGTACGTACGTATACGCCGATCGGTCCGTCGATCCACCGTCCACATACTGTAATACTGTAGTATGGTTTGTTCTGAACTTCTTTTGATCCGGTCCCATGTGCGTCCACATGCATGTAGCAGCAGGGAACAACACCACTGCATAAATACATGTACGCACGTACCAGATGGATCTCAGTGTTCGTTGTACAGCCATGTACCAAAATGTTTTCATTAATTTTTCTGCTGGGAGTTAACAATTGCGCCTACCACTGTTTGAACCCATGCAGTCGCCATGCTCATCTGTGTTCACCTACTTGCCCTAAGTACTGTATTGTTCGGCTCATAGTTTATACGACTGATAAGCCGATTGAGAGATATTGTAGCATGTACTGATAAGCCGAGCTGATAAATTGAGCCTTTTTAGGGTTTCTATTTAGCTACCGCCTCCATCTTAGCTAAGGGCATACAACCCACACAAACATTGCACTGCTAAAACTCCGACGACACCGGCAATTGAAAAAACCATACAATAAATGCCTATTTAACGCGTCTACAAACCGTTTAGTGCTTGCATGTGTCCACGATTCAATATGAGTATGATCCCTCAGTATACAATTGTGTTGCTAGTTTATACACAATAGATTAAACATAATTAAGTTAAACATGATTATAGTATTTCTAGACTAGTAATTTTTGCAACACAACCAAATTTGAATATATTTTCGGGTAGGTTACTTAACTTTTTGCAATTTTTATAGAGCAAAACAACTTTCAAACAATATATGAGTGGGCGGGCCGGCGGCAGCAGGTCAAAGTGTAATTTGTGTTGCATCGCTTTTAAATTATAGTTCTAGTCGAAAGGAACCTAATAAGAATCGAATCATAATTTTTTGATTCAACTTTGATTTTATATGAATTTTATAATTTTTAGATTCAACTTTGAAACTCAGGTTAAAAAAGAAGCTAGCAAAAACACTTTTGGGATTCACGTAAAAAAAAGAAGCTAGCAAAAACACTTTTGGAACTCACGTATGCTCAGCAGTCAGTGCTCTGCATCGTTCACGTGCACTTCATTTTCACTTCGACGCCCACACGAGATCCTCCGTCCGTAGCTGTGCCCTCGGAGCACGAGCCGAAGCCGGCGTCTGGTGAGACGACGGCACCCCTCCGTCTGCCGCTCGTGAAGGACGTTTTCGCAAAATTTGCAGGCACGAGACGACGGCCAGCGCACCGCTGTACATGCCCTAAAGCTTCACCAACTATATTAAACTAGAGTCCCTACTTGGAGTAAAGATATCTGGATTATGGAACGAAAGGCGGAATCTTTAACAAGAAGATGGAAATACTCGAGGGAGTAAAGAAGATTTAATGGGAGAGTATCCCAATCCTTTTATCATCATCTTCGAAATCTTGAGGACAAGATTCATCTTCTGCCAAGCCATCTAGCTGCCCTTCAGTATGAGGTGATTAAAATCAACACCACATGGTCATAGAACAAACTAAAGTTTACAACTTATAACTGTGTAAATAGGGAGAAGAAGAGAGGTCTGTAAATATGATGCGACTAATAGTAAAATAAATGGACCAGATCTCTTGAGATTGATTTTTGCAGACAATATTTTATGCTAGAAACCTATGTATTCAAGTGTATAAGAGCCAATTAAAAAATTAAAGACAGTCCTCTTAATAAAGACCAGTATTAAGTAGTCCATCAACTAATAATCTAATATTAATATTAAATATGTTCTACAACAAAAGTTTAGCCTTCTAAAAAAATCATCGACGCCCAACAAATGGTTGTTGATTTAAAATCCTCAGAATTTCACAGTAAAATTTTGCACACAAATAGTGACTTTATTGGCACTCCTATGTCATAGGAGTGTCACAATTAGGACTTGCAATGATGTCGCAACATAGAGTTGGAAGAAATGTAATCTTTTATTTTTGTGCAAAAAACTTCAAGGAATGTGCATCACATTGTATATAAAGTATAATATTGTAATGTTTTCAATACTTTAAGCATAAAACGTTTTAGAAACTTACAGATATATGGGGACCTTTGATTTGAAACTATCTAGCCAGAAAAAAAGAAAGAGAAGGGCATATATATGAATCTACCAAGATCCAAGAACAGCGTACACCATGGACCACTGCACGAAGAAGGAAGGTCCACAACCGCAATGAACTTCGATTGCAGTACTCAAACGGCGGAATGCCTTAAATTGAGTCGTTCATTATTACTACGTCACTGGGCTCGAGATGAAATGAAACTCACCATATCGTGAGTCTCGATTGGGATTTTATTTCACCAGGAGTGTGTCTGACATTTATTAGTTGCACATCGAAATACCCCTTTAAGCTGGCATTTAAAAGGAGTTATAGAAGGATTAGGTTTAACCACTGACAACGTCATGGGAAATTGTTTCCATGCCATCTTTAAACCGGATGTAATCCCCATCAGGCGCTTTCATCCCATGAAATACCAATCGCAAGTCGCGAGGCCACCGCGCGCCATCCCTGCGGCATTGAAATTTTTTTGTTAAACCGTACCCATGAACTATCGACAGAGTATTTCTACTTCATTCTAAAGTTTCACGTCTTTGTAGCTGCGCTGAAAAACCTCATTGATCGGTATCAATGCAAACACACACCCCCCCCCCCCCCCCCCAAAATCACTTTCATGTTTCCCAACACCCATGTGGGGTGTCCACCGACTCCAACAAAAGGCTCTTGCCTTCAACCGCCGGAACCGACAAATAAAGTTGATGTTGTTGCTTTTTTCAATCAATCAAAAAAACAAAAAAAAAAACTAAAGTTGAAATTGTCTCTCCCGCTTCGCTCGTAAAAGTTGTGCCACGGCCCACTGGCAAGTGGACCTATCTGATTCAGAGACTGTTTTTCCAGTGATGCAGATTACCTCCAGAAGTTCATTCACTGAAAGCAAACATGTGGCCTATTTAAACCTGAGCTAGAGACTTGTGGCACCCTCCATTCCTCCTTCCATAGCTGCATTCTTCATCCTTGCTTGCTTCACTCACCACCATTGCCGCCATCCAAGAACAAAGTAGCGGCCGGACATAGGAAACAAAGAGAAAAATGAGGCTTCGCAGCGGAGCTCTTGCTCTGCTTTTGCTCCTGTTCGTCGTCCATGGAGGCCAGCAGCAGGCAGCGGAGGCCGCCGGCGGGGACGCGTTCGTGAGAGTCCAGGGCACCCGCTTCGTGCACAACGGCAAGCCGTTCTTCGCCAACGGGTTCAACGCCTACTGGCTCATGACCTTCGGCGCCGACCCCGCGCAGAGGGCAAGGTCACCTCGGCGCTCAGCCAGGCCGCCGGCGCCGGCCTCTCCGTGGCCAGGACGTGGGCGTTCAGCGACGGCGGCAGCAACGGGCAACACTGTACTGCGTACTCTCCTGGCCGCTACAACGAGAACACCTTCCAGGTCCTTACAGCCAACTCGAGTCACTTTCTTTCCCTTGTGCTGACGACGACTCAGTTTCTTGAGATGCTCTGGCTCTTTGTCTGCGTTGTTTGTGGGCTGATGCATTGACATTTTTTTACCCTGCTGTTCATTCAGGGGTTGGATTCGTGCTAGCTGAGGCTAGGAAGTATGGGATTAAGATGATTTTGGGCCTTTGTGAACAATTACGACAGCTTTGGAGGGAGGAAGCAGTACGTGCAGTGGGCGAGGGAGCAGGCAGAACATTGGATCTGACGATGAATTCTTCACTAACCCTGTTGCCAAGGGCCTCTACAAGAACCATATCAAGGTAAGAGAGAGAGAGTCTAGGCTGTAATGAATTTTGCTTTCTTAAAAGCAGAGTTTAATCTCTCTTTTAAAAAGTAATTTTGTTTAAAAATCAAAGTAATTTGCACCGTTTCGTTAGTTGGCGCTCATTTCTAAGTCACTTGGTCAGTGGGAGAAGATGATATTCCCTCTTTTTTCATAAAAAGAGCACGATTCTAGATTTGGATTAAGTAAAAAATTCTAACTAAGTTTAGTATCAAATTTATGTCTCTAAATAGGTTTAGTATGAAAATATTTTCTATGATTAGTCAAATGATATTGGTATCATAAATGCTAAATATTTTATAGATTTGGTTAAACTTTAAAATTATTTGGCTCCTCAAAAGAAGAGAAATGTACTATTTTTGGTAGTTCCTTTGGCTGTTATTTGACAATGGACAATTGCATTTGCATGGTCTGTTTACCGTGTTCCATTTCTTTTGTGAAGAAATTTCACCCTGCTTAATGGTTCAGGCTTCTTTAAGTTCGTATCTGCACCTGTGCAGATAGGCCAGATATAAAGTTATAATTGCGGATTCTTTTCGTTGAACGCAAAATCTTTGCCTTCATATTCGTTTTTCGAAAAAAGAGATACTATCTTGTTTTGGCAAAGGAAATAAAAATTCATAAATGTTTGGCATTAACATTTTTCTCGTTTTTATCCGCGGAATCACCGCGGCAAAATATTCAACCTTGAGAAGATGCAAGCTGGTAATATGTTCGAGGTTACACTAATTAGTTTTGTCAGGGAGCCATGCGCCTACAGCATCTTCCTTTAGAGTCCAAACCACACTCCAATTTTGCATAATTTGATAGGCAGTAAAATTATTTTGTTCTAGAATACTGCAAGTTACAGTGAAGCTGTTTGAGCACTGTGATGCTGTCGGTGCGCACTGTTGGCACTTAAAGAGAGCAGTGGCGAGCAGATAAAGGCAAAAAAGTTGCACAGATTGTGGTTCTTGTTGCTCTGCGTCAGACAATCAGTCAAACAATGCTTAGGCTGCATACTTTAGGCTTTTTAGCGCTCTTACCTACTAGTAATTTCGCTTCTGACAAAATCCGGCTAATCTTTTTTTTCATGGTTCAAACAAAAGGCCGTTCTGACGAGGGTGAACACGATCACGGGCGTGGCGTACAAGGACGACCCAACGATCATGGCGTGGGAGCTGATGAACGAGCCGCGCTGCCAGTCGGACGTGTCCGGCCGCACCATCCAGTCGTGGATCACGGAGATGGCGGCGCACGTGAAGTCCATCGACGGCAACCACCTGCTGGAGGCCGGCCTAGAGGGCTTCTACGGCCCCGCCTCGTCCCGCAGCTCCGTGAACCCGTCGGGGTACCAGGTGGGCACGGACTTCATCGCCAACAACCAGGCGCCCGGGATCGACTTCGCCACCGTGCACTCGTACCCGGACCAGTGGCTGCCGAGCCTTGACGCGCCGGCGCAGCTGCGGTTCCTGGGCACCTGGCTCGACGCCCACATCGCCGACGCGCGGGACGTGCTGCGGAAGCCGCTGCTCGTGGCCGAGTTCGGCAAGTCGCGCAGGGACCCCGGATACGGCGGCGGCGACGCCCAGCGCGACGCGGTGTTCGGGACCGTGTACGCCAAGGTCTACGAGTCGGCGCGCGCCGGCGGGCCCGCGGCCGGCGCGCTGTTCTGGCAGCCTGGCGGAGGGATGGACTCCTACGGGACGGCTACGAGGTCGTGCTCCGGCAGGCGCCGTCCACGGCTGGAGTCATCACGACGCAGAGCCGGAGGCCGCAGGGGCTCGTCAGGGCGTTCGTGCGCGCGCGCAAGGTCCAGCCGGGGAAGACGCCGGGCAAGGCGCGGGCGGTGGCAACTGAAAGTGAAGGGCTGCAGTCTGCAGATCGGGTGGTGTTTTCGTACCGAGAACGCGTCTTTTTTCGTGCGTTTGGGGTCGTAATACGTGTGTGTGCGAGTTAAGTTGAAGAGCGTGCGTGTGTGCATCGATGTCTCCTCGAGATGATTTGAAGATTCATCCGGGAGCCAAGGAGTTGTGTATGTGTATGTGGCGTCGTCCTCCGTGTCTTGTGTTCTCGTGGATCACGAGAGGAGCGAAGTTACGTGCCTCTGC